>ML275751.1:36369-62984 GCA_005239495.1 Nicotiana undulata
CCCTTATGTATAAATAGTCTTCTTCCTTTCTTTACTTTCACGGAACACTTTCATACTTAATTCCTCTTTTGCAAAGAATTTTCCTTTGTTTTCGTAAAGATGTCTTCATCAAACCAACCAGAAAAGGTTATAGACGTAGAGACTCTGGTATCTTCTTCTGCTCCATCTAGGAGCCGGAGAGGTGGTCGACTGAGGAGTCTGGGATCTACCTCTACTAGAGATTCTTCTTCCCCTATGGTTTCTCCTTCTTCCGCTAGGTCTATGTTGTCCCCTAGAGCTAGGTCTTCTCACTCTGTTTCTAAGAGTAAGGATGATATTCGTGAACCCAAAGTTGACAAAATTATTCCTGCTGAGATAGTCTTTACAAGGGAAAATTCATCTATCGCTGAACAGTCTTCTTCTTTGGAGAGTGTAGATAAGTATGCGGCAATTATTACTGAAGGTCACATTCCTCTGGTCCAAAGGGAATGTTCTTGGGAGTCTAATGTTCCTATTCTTGTGCCGAATAATAATCAGAGGATTATGTCTTACAAGACGGGTTATTCCTTCGTTTACACTTATCCTTTTACACTAGGATTTAAACCTCCCATTGACCCTGTTATCATCGAGTTTTGCCGCTTCTTCAATATCTGTCTAGGACAAGTCGGTCCTTTAGTGTGGCGAGTAGTTGCTTGCTTGAGAGTTTTAGCTTCTAAGGTTTCAGTTCCCTTTACCTTCCACCATCTTATTCATTTATATTCTCATGTCTTATTTCGTCAAGGGGTTTTTACTCTAGCTGCTCGGAGTAAAAGAGTTTTAGTAACCCTAGGTGACGATAAGGACAGAGGTTGGTACCTCAGGTACGTTGCCATTCCCACTGCTGTTTTAGTTGGTGAAAACAATCTTCCCTTCCCTGAGAAGTGGAACTGTGCACGTAAGTACTTTTTGGTTCGTATCTATTTTCTTTATTTAGATTTGAATTGCGTTTTTAATACCACATCTGTTTTTCTCTTGTTTTTTCAGCAATCATGAATACTGTCGAGAATGTCTCCGATATTCGTGATTGGGTAGAGAGAATGTTGTATGCCGCTCCTGTTGAAGAAAGATCTTGGAAGTACTTTTCCATGAAGTACAATTGGATTGTTAAGACCCACGGTAAGCGAAGTTTTTCTTACTTCCTGCCTTACCTGAGTTCTTTTTATTCTCATTTAATGTTTCCCTTTTTTCTTGATAGGATTTTTTGCCCGTGGGGCATCTGGTTCGTCGCTCCCGAAGATGTCTTTGTATCATGCTCGGAGTATCCTTGCCAGTTCTTCGAAGAGAAAAGTCAGTGATCCCCATTCTGGAGGGGAAAAGGAAGAAGGAAGAGAGGGTGCTTTGGTGCACCGGTCGAGAAGAAGGCGAGTAGTTTCAGATGATGAATCTGCTCCCAAGTCTCTTCCTTCTGTGTTGGCAATTAGGCCCTCTTCTTCCCGAGATGAATCTCAGTCCCCGGTTCAAGATCCTGCCGAGCGTCTTTTCCATGAGGGGTTTGAGCTTGACCCTGATGATGTTGCTTTAGCTACTATCTTTCCTGATTTTGCTGCTATTCCTGCTCCTCTTGCTATTACTGCTGTTCCTCCGTCTGTATATGTTATTTCCTCAGCTCCTCATCCATCCGTATCTGTTGATTTTCCCGTGGCTCCCTCGGCTTCTCGTCCGTCCGTATCTGTTGCTGCTCCCTCCTTTCCTGCTTCCGTGCCTTCTCTTGTGGAAGTAGGGTCTTCCAGCAGGGAGATGCGGTGGGTTATAATTGAGGTTCCAGCCGGAGGGAGTCTTTTTAAGAAGACGAGTGATCTTGAAGTGTGGCTCAAACCTTTGATCGGCTCTGAAGAGAGATCCAAACTTGACAACCATTAGACTCTTACTTGGGCCAACGAAGTGGTGCACAATTCTTTGAAGGTATTCCTTTGAATTTTTCATACATACAATTTTCTTCGAATAATAGTTTAACATTTTTGATTGTTTTACTGTTTTTTGTAGACGCACCTTATTGGCTTAAAACTCATGAAGAGAGTTTCAAATTCAAAGAATGAGTTGAAAGAGCTGCGTGAGCTTCAGTTTGATTTTGACAATATGAAGGCACAATGTGATGGCTTAAAGGTAGACATGGATATTCTAGTGGAGGAAAGGCATACCTTAAAAGAGCAGTTGAGGATCGCTTCTACGGAGTTAGCAATGGAGAGAGCTTCTTCCATCCAGGTTAACAAGGACAAAGACATTCTTGAATATTTATTTGCTGAATAGTTGTCGAAAGCCACAGAGGAAATAAGGAATCTAAAGCATATGCTGGGGCAGAATGAGGAGTACTCCAGTGAACTTGTACGGAATCTTTCCCAGACTCAAGAGGATCTTCGTGAAGCCCATGTCAAAGTTCGAACTCTGGAGGGGTCAGTTGTACCTTTGAAGGTTGCCTTTGAAGATGCCGAAGTTGAGAAGGATAGCTTGAAGATTGAAATTCAGGCATGGTCAAAGGATTATAGTGATCTTGAAGAGGCGATAGCCGTTGACGTGAGTTGGGCGTATATGGGTGCTCGTCATGATACGTTAATGGAAATGGGCCAGAAGGGTTTAGACCTCAATGCTGAGATTGCTAAATCTAAAGAGGCCATGGAGAAGACCCAGCGAGATCTTGAATTTTCTCCATCTGATGAAGCCCATGATCTTCAAGAAGCTGCCGTTCCTCCTCCTGAAGAAATCAACTCTCCTCCTCCTCAAGAATGAATATTTTGTTATCCCCACTCCCTTTTTTTTAAATTTCTTTGGATTGATGTGATTACTCCCAGCTCCATCGGGGGTAAGTTTGGAACTTTAAAGTCCCCAACTGACAACTTAGGGGCACAAAAAATGTAAATATTTATGTGGCTAAGTACTAGTTAGTATTTAGTTTTCGACTTAGCCACTTATTTTAATTTCAATACAATCTCGAGAATTTTTGCTATGAGTTTGAATGTTACTCTTTTAAATAGATTGTATGTATTGCTTTTCTGAGGTTTTTGTTTGTACCTCTTAGCTTTTTTGCATGAAAATGCATATTTCACTTTGAACCTTTTCACAGTAGGTGTAGTGTTCGTATAAATTTTTAGCCTTTGTTTGTGACAGGCTTTGTTTATGAGTTAAGGCCCTTTTTGATTAATACTTAATGAAGAAGACGTCTCAACTTCATTTGAATGCAATAGAGTGATAGGAATTTCTCACATATTTAAGAATGTTTTTATGATAAGTTTTTGTTTGAACTTTCACAACATTTTACATGTGTTATGATTATCATTTAAGACTCATGTTGCAACTGTTTTATTTTAACAGATTTGATAATCACTTGTATTTCGCAACTGTTTTTCATAGGTAACAGTTTTTTCGAGTTAATACAAGGAGATAACTATTTTTCATTAGTAACACTTTTAATAAACTGTTGGGTTTTTACCCATAACTATTTTTATTTGCAACAGTTTTATAACAAGTACGAGAGTAATGTATCGTGATTCGTAACTGTTTTATTTGATAAATATTTTGAGAATAAATACAAGGGTTATGATCTTTCATCCGTAACTATTTTATTTGAATAACAGTTTTCTACTTGAGTACAAAGATTTCGTAACTGTTTTTTTGATTATAACAGTTTTTTGGCTAAGTACAATGATGATGATCTTCTATCCCTAACTGTTTTTTGTCGCAACAGTTTTTGTATAAGTGTAAGATGTACATTTCTTCGTCGTAGCTGATACTTTGCCTTTTAACCTGAACATGGTTCAAAGGTTTTTCAGAGTAGGCTTTGTAATTCTTGTGCTGGAGTCTTCAGTTCTTTTAGTTTTGCTCGTATCACTTGACTTGTTGGGTAAATGGTTCTTTTAGGCTCGAGCTTTTGACTTCTGGCAGTCTTTTTGCTTCATCTTGGCCTTCCATACTGTATAGTCCCCCAAGTGTTTGAGCTTTGAAGAATGAGATCTCGAGCACTTGATTGTTCCTTCTTTGTGGTCCTTTCCCTGAAAAGGGAAAACATTCCAGACTCGAAGGTATATACTTTTTAGATGATGACTGCTTAACCCTTTAAAATATCCATCAGAAAGTGTAACCCTAGACCGGGAATTGTGTTATTTCCTCGCGTCTTTGCAGGTCTAATGTCATCATCTGGTGATGGGTTAGCTTTTTGCCTATCATCTAAAAATGTTAGTAAAATTTAAATATTCAAAGATAAAATCGAACATGCGATACCTGACTGTGGGTACTTCTTTTCCTTAGAAGTAGTATTTCTTCAGGTGGATGGCGTTCCAGCTCGTTGGCAAAATCCTGCCGTCCATGGCTTCCAACTCGTACGCACCTTTCCCAACTATTCCCTAGACCTTATAGGGTCCTTCCCAATTTGGATTCAATTTGCCAGCTCCTGCTTCTTTTGTTGATTGGAAAACCTTTTTAAGTACGAAGTCCCCAATCTTAAAATATCTGAGATGAGCTTTACGATTGTAATATCGCTCTATGATTTGCTTTTGAGCTGCCATCCGTATTAGAGCTGCTTCTCTTCGTGACTCGAGCAAGTCCAAATTGGTTTGGAGTTTGGAATTATTTGTTTGCTCCGTAGATGTTGTCACCCTCAAACTTGGTTTGCCGATTTCCACGGGTATTAATGCTTCTGAGCCATAAACAAGTGCGAAAGGGGTTTCTCACGTAGCTGTTTTTGACGTAGTTCTGTATGCCCATAATACTGCTGGTAATTCGTCGGGCCAACTGCCTTTGGCTTTATCTAAGAGCTTCTTTATATTGTTGATAATGATTTTGTTCGTAGACTCACCTTGTCCGTTAGCTACAGGATGATATGGTGTTGAAGAAATCCGTTTAATTTTCCCACTTTCGAAGAACTCCGTGATCTGAGAGCCTATAAACTGTGGACCATTATCACACACGATCTCCTTTGGAATTCCAAATTGACATATTATGTTTCGCCATAAGAAACTTTTGACCTCCTTTTCCCGCACTTGTTTGAATGCTTCCGCTTCGACCCATTTTGTGAAATAATCAGTAAGCACCAGAAGGAATCATACCTGTCCTTTAGCTAGGGGAAGAGGTCCCACTATATCCATTCCCCATTTCATAAAGGGCCATGGTGATATGATGGAATGTAATAGCTCCGCTGGTCTGTGCATATTATTGGCAAACCGTTGACACCTATCGCATTTTGAGATGAAATTCTTCGCATCTTCTTCCATCTTAGGCCAATAGTACCCTGCTCTGATTATGGTTTTTACTAAAGACCTTGCTCCTGCATGATTGTCCTTCGTGGACTTCTTTTATCACGAACTCCATCTGATTAGGTTTGAGGCATTTAGCTAGGGGTCCCCCGAACAGTTTACGATACAACGTGTTGTGTACAGGACAATATCTTGCTGCTTTGCGGCGAAGCGCTTGAGCTGCTTTCTTGTCTTCAGGCACGGTATCACTCTGCAAAAAATTGAGAATTTCGTTTCTCCAATCCCAATTTAAATTATTGAAAGATACCTCATTTCTGTCCTGGTCAATCGCTGAATGAAAGAGGTGGACAACAATGGTGTTGTCTTTATTGGTCACTTTTGTGACTGTCGCAAGGTTTGCTAACGCATCTGCTTCAGCATTTTTCTCCCTGGGTATTTGTATTATTTTCCACGTTTTGAACTGTCTTACAAGTTCTCGTGCCTTTTCTAAATATTGTTGCATTCGAGTTTCTCGAGCGATGTAAGTCCCCTGCATTTGGTTTACCACCAATTGAGAATCGCTGTTGATCTCGATTTGTTGAATTGACAGTTCCCGTGCCAATTCTAAACCAGCAATAACAGCCTCGTACTCTGCTTCATTGTCAGTGATTGGATAACACTTAATAGCTTGTCATATCTTTTCACCCGTGGGTGATGTCAGTACAATGCCTATTCCGACTCCTTTTACATTAGAAGAACCATCTGTAAATAGGGTCCATTGACCTGGGTTTACACCATTGAAGAGTTGTAACTCTTTTTCCACTTCAGGGGTAATATTGTTGCTAAAGTCAGCTAAAAAGTCTGCTAATATTTGCGATTTAATTGCCGTTCTAGGTTGATATGTTATATCATGCTCACTTAACTCTATTGCCCATTTGGCTAATCTTCCTGACAGTTCTTGTTTGTGCAGAATATTTCTTGGAGGATATGAAGTCACGACAGTGATTGGATGACATTGAAAATAAGGACGTAATTTTCTTGATGCCATTATTAAAGCTAAAGCTAATTTTTCTAGATGTGGATATCTAGTTTCGGTATCTAACAAAGTCTTGCTTACATAATAAATAAGGGATTGCATACCTTTTTCTTCCCTTACCAGTACTGCACTTACGGCAATTTCTGAAACCACCAGGTAGATGTATAATCTTTCTCCTTCTCCTGGCTTCGATAGAAGCGGTGATTTTGATAAGTAAATCTTCAAGTCTTTGAGTGCCTGCTTGCATTCTTCAATCCACACGAACTAATTTTGCTTTTGAAGAGCTGAAAAGAATTGAAAGCTTTTCTCGGAAGATATAGAAATAAATCTTCCTAAAGCTGCTATTCTTCCTGTTTGTCACGACCCAAATCCTAATTCAAGTCGCGATGGCGCCCAACAACGGGGTTAGGCAAGCCGATATAACCTTCACTAAGTGATACCCTTCCCCTTCGATCAAACAAATCAATAATTACCAGTTTAACACAACTAACATGATATTAGCCTTGAGTGAAGGTAAAATCATAGTAAATACAAGGCCGAAATAAAACATATACATAGATATACAACCCAAAACCCAAAATATATACCGCATGTGTGCCAGGAACTAGTGTCACGGGCAACTACTGAATATACAATGACTACAATATATATAGGGTCTCAGTCTGAATAAAATAGACGGAGAGTATAACAAAAGAAACTCCAGGGTGCTGCTAGGAAGTCGCCAGGAAAGTGGCTCACCGTGAAGTATGACCACGCTATCAATATCTAGCACCGACCTAAAAATCAGATGGACCAGCCTCCGGACATGTACAATCAAGTACAGAAAAGGAAAGAAAGTGCAACATGAGTACATATATATAAATATGTACCCAGTGAGTATCCCGTCTAAACTCGAAGAAGTAGTGACGAGAGGTCGACTAGATACTCACTAAGGTCCAGCAACATAATATAGAATGAGATAAGGCTAAAGCACTAGACATGCGAAAAAGTAAACAACAAGTATATGAACACATAATGTAACACAAGTAAGAACACCAAGTACCAATTCCTCTTATTCGACAATACCTTGCCAATACTGTCATATGTGATCCAGACTCAAGTGTACATATACCGACACAGACAAGAAAACCGGCCGGAGTCATAAGGTAGGTCATAAGGACTGAGGTCATAAGCTCCCCACGATCGCGAATCATACCTGCGACTCGTGTGCTGACTCGATAGTAATAAGCTCCCCACGATCGCGCATCATGCCTGCGACTCGTGTGCTGACTCGATAGTAATAAGCTCCCCACAATCGCGCATCATGCCTGCGACTCGTGTGCTGACTCGATAGTAATAAGCTCCCCATGATCGCGCATCATGCCTGCGACTCGTGTGCTGACTCGATAGTAATAGTATTCACATGTAGGTACCTATGGGTACCGACTCGACTGTGAACTCAACAGGATTGTGTCAATATCATATCACTGATAGCCAATTAGGATTTACATCATCATATTTTTACCTCTCCCATGTCATTTCAATAATAAACACAATTTATAATACATACAATGGTCCAAATAAGGCACGAAATGGCATGCTCGTGGGTCCTACGGCTACCCGACATAGCAATATAGTCGCCACGTACGGACTCTCGTCACTTGGTACGTATGCGGACCCCTCAACATCTACACATAGTAAACAAGGAACCTACGGGGATATTTCTCCCTTACAAGTTTGGAAAGGAGACTCACCTCGACGAAGCACTCCTCGGACCAAAGACCGGATCAAGAATGCGCCCAAAGCTCCGGAACTACCCTCGACGGCTCACAACTTGCCAAACATAGCATAATTGAATCAATTTATGCTCCAAGAATAAGAATTAACAAGAAATTCCAAAATATAGTATTCTTGAAGTTTCTTGAAATTTCGACCCCGGGCCCACGCGTTCGGATATTGAAAATTCTCGAAGGAATGAATTACCCGAAGCCTAAGGATCGTAATTACCTAATTTATTTAGGAATTGATGGCTAAAAAGGGATAATTCACTAATTATCAAAGCCCTAGGAATTTCTACCCAATTTCCCATGATTTTGATATTTTTAAGAACAAAGTTAGTTGAATTCCATGAAACATTGATAATTTAGAGAAGAAGTCACTCACCTTAGATGATAGTGGCTTTGGACAGCCTTTTCCCCCAGCTCTAAGATGCTTCAATGGAGTTTGGAAATTGGAAATGAGGAAGAAAGCCCGTAATTGGGAATTTAAATACTGCCCAGGAAAACCTTCACTGCGATCGCGGCATCAGGCCTACGATCGCGGAGAACAAATGACCCTGGCCCTCGAGAAGCACTATGCGATCACATAGATGGGGCCTGTGATCGCGGAGGGTGGGGAGGTAGGCTTATGCGATCACAGGAATGATGTCTACGATCGCAGAGAAGAACATGCAGTAGGGGGGGGTAGGTGACTTGTGCGATCGCAGGGATGAGTCTGTGACCGCAGAGGGTTGGGGAGGGGACCATATGCGATCGCGGAGGGATGCCTGCGATCGCAGAGAACATTGGATTGCCCATCATAAATACTTCTCTACGATCGCAGAGAAGGAAACCAGACAGAAAAGTTATGTTTTTTCTAACTTAGCTCCCGGGGGTCTAAAACATCCCCCGAGCCCCCGGGACCCTGTCCAAAAGCACCGTCAAGTATGTATTCATGATACGGACTCGCTCGAACTTCCGGAACATGAAAAACAACAACAGAACTCAAAATTCAACCCCCAAAACCAAATTAATCAAACTTAAGAACTTTGAAATTCTAGAATTCATTACATTGCGCCGAACGGGTCTATACTACTCGGAATGACCCCAAATTTTGCAGACAGGTCATAAATGACTATACGGAACTATTACCGGCCTCGGAATTCCATTAGGACTTCGATAGCATGAAGTCCCATTCCAGGCCAAATTCTAAACTTAAGGAAATCCTGATTTCTATTTCGGGCGGGCGTCGAAATGCTCCCGGGTCATTAGAAACCTGAGCCGAACATAGCATAATTGAGAAATCATCATACGGAGCTACTGGAGCTGTCATAACTCGATTCCGAGGTCGTTTTCTCAAAATGTTGACCGAAGTCAAACTTGGCCAAATAGACCAACCTTAAGGAACCAAGTGTTCCTAAACCATCCAATTCATTCCCAAATCCCGAACCACCCGCTCCCACGAGTTATAAAGCGCGAATAGCCGCCACGGAAAGTTTCATTTAAGGAAACGGGACCCTAATTCGCAAAACGACCGGCTGGGTCGTTACATTCTCCCCCTCTTAAACAAACGTTCGTCCTGGAACGTGTCTAGAATCGTACCTGAAGTGCTGAATAGCTGTGGATATCTGCGCCGCATGTCCTGCTCGGACTCCTAAGTTGCCTCCTCAACTGGTTGGCCCCTCCACTGGACCTTAACTGCTGAAACTGTCTTAAACCTCAACTGGCGGTCCTGCCTATCAATAATGGCAACTGGCTCCTCCTCGTAGCCCAACTTCTCATCTAACTGGATAGTGCTGTAATCAACCACGTGTGAGAAGTCGGCGTGATACCTCCGAAGCATGGATACGTGAAATACTGGGTGAACTCCTCTAAAGGCTGGAGGCAAAGCAAGCTCATAAACAACCTCTCCAACCCGCTTCAACACCTTGAAAGGACCTATAAACCTAGGGCTCAGCTTGCCTTTCTTCCCAAATCTCATAATGCCCTTCATCGGCGAAACCTTCAATGTAACCTTATATACCTCCATGAATGCTACATCACGTGCTCGCTGATCTGTGTAGCTCTTCTGCCTAGACTGTGCTGTACGGAGCCTTTCCTGAATAATCTTCACCTTTTACAAGGCATCTCTCACTAGATCTGTGCTATATAACTTGGCCTCGCCAGGCACAAACCACCCAATGGGAGAACGACATCGCCGACCATATAGAGCCTCAAATGGAGCCATCTCGATGCTGGACCGATAGCTATTATTGTACGCAAATTCCGCCAAAGGCAAGAACTGGTCCCACCGACCTCCAAAATCAATCACACAGGCCCTAAGCATATCCATTAATATCTGAACCGTACGCTCTGACTGGCCATCAGTCTGAGGATGAAATGCTGAACTGAGGTCTATCTGAGTGCCCATCTCACTGTGCAAAGCTCTTTAGAAGTGCGAGGTGAACTGAGGACCTCGATCTGAGATGATAGACACCGGCACACCATGCAGTCGGACAATCTCTCTCATGAAAATCTGAGCCAGCCTCTCTGAAGTATAAGTAGTAGCCACAGGAATGAAATACGCTGATTTGGTCAGTCTATCCACAATGACCCAAACCACGTCAACCTTCCGCAATGTCCGAGGCAACCCAACTACAAAGTACATGGTGATGCGCTCCCACTTCCACTCCGGAATGGGCATCTGCTGAAGTAGGCCCCCTGGCCTCTGATGCTCGTATTTGACCTGCTGATAATTAAGGCACCGAGCTACATACTGCACAATATCCTTCTTCATCCACTTCCACCAGTAATGCTGCCTCATATCACGGTACATCTTCGTCGCCCCTGGATGAATAGAATACCTCGAACTGTGCGCCTCTGCTAGAATCCTATCCCTCAGGCCATCGATATCAAGAACACACAATCTGCCCTGGAGTCTCAGAACACCATCCTCGCCCAAGGTAACATCCTTGGCCCTACCTTGGACCACGGTATCTCGAAGCTGTGCCAAACACGGGTCATCAAACTGTCGAGCCTTGATCTATACCAATAACGAAGACTGAGAAACCACATGAGCTAGAACTCGACGAGGCTTAGAAAGATCCAATCTCACCAATCGATTGGCCAAGGACTGAATGTCCAAGGCTAAAGGTCTCTCCTCAGCTGCAATGTAGGCCAAACTACCCATACTAGCTGCCCGCCTGCTCAAAGCATCCGCTACAACATTTGCCTTGCCCGGATGATACAGAATAGTGAGATCATAGTCCTTCAACAACTCAAGCCACCTCCGCTGCCTCAAATTAAGGTCCCTCTGCTTAAACAAGTACTGCAGGCTGCAGTGGTCCGTATAGACCTCACAAGATACACCATATAAGTAATGCCTCCATATCTTCAAAGCATGAACAATCGCCGCCAACTCCAAATCGTGCACATGGTAATTCTTTTCATGAACCTTCAGCTGCCGCGAAGCATAAGCAATAACCCTGCCATTTGCATCATTACACATCCCAACCTGACGCGTGAAGCATCGTAGTACACTGTATACACTCCAGACTCAGAAGGTAATGATAAAACTGGTGCTGAAGTCAATGCTGATTTGAGCTTCTGAAAGCCTGCCTCACAATCGTCGGACCACTGAAATGGAGCATTCTTCTGAGGCAATCTGGTCAATGGGGATGCAATAGAAGAAATCCCCTCCACGAACCGACGGTAATAGCCTGCTAAACCCAGGAAGCTCCTGATCTCTGATGCTGAGGTAAGACGTGGCCAACTCTGAACTGCCTCAATCTTCTGCGGATCAACCTTGATACCCTCACTGGACACCACATGCCCCAGAAATGCCACAGACTCTAACCAAAACTCACACTTGGAGAACTTGGCATATAGCTTCTGTTCTCGCAAGGTCTGAAGCACAACTCTCAAATGCTGCTCGTGCTCTCCCAGGCTTTGTGAGTAGATCAATATATCATCAATGAAAACAATCACGAATGAATCAATATATGGCCTGAATACCATATTCATCAAGTCCATGAAGGCTGCTGGGGCATTAGTCAAGCCAAAGGACATCACTAAGAACTCATAATGGCCGTATTTGGTGCGAAATGCAGTCTTCGGGACATCAGAAGCCCGAATCTTCAACTGGTGATAACCTGACCTCAGATCAATCTTAGAGAACACACGAGCACCCTGTAGCTGATCAAACAAATCATCAATGCGCGTCAGAGGATACTTGTTCTTGATAGTCACTTTATTCAACTGGCGGTAGTCAATACACATCCGCATAGACCCATACTTATTCTTCACAAATAGGACTGGAGCACCCCACGACGACACACTTGGACTAATAAATCCCTTGGCCAACAACTCCTCAAGCTGCTCCTTCAGTTCCTTTAGCTCCTTAGGAGCCATACGATAAGGAGGAATGGAAATAGGCTGAGTATCTGGAGCCAAATCAATACAGAAGTCAATATCTCGATCTGGAGGCATGCCTGGAAGATCTACAGGAAACACATCTGGAAACTCCCGAACAACCGGTACTGAATCAATGGTAGGAGACTCGACGGTGGTGTCCCGCACGTAAGCAAGGTAAGACAAACACCCTTTCTCGACCATGTGCCGAGCCTTCATAAAAGGAATAACCCTGCTGAATGCACTAACTGAAGAACCACTCCACTCCAATCTCGGCGACTCAGGCATGGCTAACGTTGCTGTCTTGGCATGGCAATCCAACACAGAATGATAAGGAGATAGCCAATCCATGCCCAAAATAACCTCGAAATCAACCATATCAAGTAATAGCAGTTCGGCCCTGGTCTCAAGCCCACAAAAAGCAATCACACAAGCTCGGTAGACTCGGTCTACCACTACAGAATCACCCACAGGAGTGGACACATACAAAGGAGAACCCAAGGACTCACAAGCAACATTCAGAGAATGGGAAAATAATGCTGAGATATATGAATATGTAGACCCTGGGTCAAATAGCACTGATGCCTCTCTACCACAGACTGAAATAATACCTGTAATCATAGCATCTGAGGTCACTACGTCTGCCCTGGCCGGAATAGCATAGAACTTGGCTGTAGCACCTGATGACTGAGCTCCCCCAGGAAGAGCTGGAGCTGAATGACCCCCTCCTGACTGGCCTTCCCCTCTAGGACGGCCCCTGCCAATCTGACCTCCACCCCTAGGTGGTCGAACTGCTGGTGCGGGACCCATAGGCCGGTGACTCTCCTGAACGACTTTGCCCCTGAAGCGGGGGCAATCCCTCTTCACGTGGCCTAAGTCCCAACATTCGTAACATCTCAGATGTGACATATCCCGTGGTTGATGAACTCGTAGGTTTATTGACCGTGCCTCTTTGTCCCGTACCTCTTTACAGAATCAAGTCTATCTGTTGCGTTTTCCTTGATCCACGTAGCTAGCTGAGTTATCAAGGTCTTGCTTACGTGTGATACTCTTTTTTACCAATACAAGTATGCCTTTTATAGCATGAAACAGAGCAATGATTATTCTGATTATTTACACACTTCAGAATTCTTAACCATTTTATTTTTTTCATTTCCCCCTTTTTTTTTTTTTCATTTTTGTTTTGAACTGATTAGGTGGTCTTAATCATCCTTAATTCTAACATGTTTCTTTCAAAATGCTCTCTACTTAGTGCTTTAGTAAAGAAGTCAGCAATTTATTTATCAGTAGCACAAAATTCAATAGAGATCATTCCCTTCTCATAGTTGTGCTTTGTTCTTTTATGATGAACGGGGTTCTTTGTCATACTAATAAAACTAGTGTTATCACAAAAGATATGAATGCATCCAACCTCTATACCAAAATCCATCAGTTGTTGTTTAATCCATAGTAAGTGAGCACAACATGAGGCTGCAACCACATACTCAACCTCAACAGTAGATAGAGCTATTGGATTCTGTTTCTTAGTGGCCCAAGACACAAGACATGAGCCTAAAAAGTGTTCCACACCTGAGGTGCTCTTTCTAGCTACCAAGAAGCCTGCATAGTCAGCATCAACATATCCCACAAGATCAAAATTACTACCTTTAGGGTACCAAAGACATAGGTCCGTGGTGCCTTTTAGATATCTCAAGATTCTCCCCACTGCAGTTAAATCGGATTCCTTTGGATTAGCCTGAAATCTTGCACAAAGCCCTACGCTGAAAACAATGTCAGGTCTACTGGCAGTAAGATACAACAATGACCCAATCATCCCTCTATACATCTTTTGATCAATAGATGAACCAGGTTCATCTACATCTAGTTTTGTGGCTGTTATAATGAGAGTGTCAATTTCTTTTGAGTCTTCCATCTTAAATCTTTTGAGAAAACTCTTTCACATATTTTTGCTGATGGATCATAGTTCCATTTGAATTTTGTTTAATTTGTAATCCTAAAAAGAAATTAAGCTCACCCATCATGCTCATTTCAAATTCGCTCCCCATTAGTTTAGTAAATTCTTTACTTAGTTTTTCAGAAGTTTCCCCAAGTATTATGTCATCTATATATATCTGTACTACTAAGAGATCTTTACCTTTTTCCTTCAAGAACAAGGTGTTGTCAATTTTACCTGTCTTGTAGTCATGCTCCAGCAAGAATTTAGATAGCTGTTCATACCATGTTCTTGGTGCTTTCTTGAGTCCATACAATTCCTTGTAAAGTTTGTACACATGATCTGGATTCTCCTTGCTTTCAAACCCCGTAGGTTGCTTGACAAATACTTCTTCTTTTAGGTAGCCATTCAGAAAAGCACTCTTGACATCCATCTGGTGAAGGGTGAATTCCATGTAAGCAGAAAATGCTATGAGGAGCCTGATTGCCTCCAACCTTGCCACATGAGCGAAAGTTTCATCATAGTCTGTGCCTTCCTCTTGACTATATCCTTGGACCACCAATCTTGCCTTTTTTCTTGTAACTGTTCCATCTTCATCAAGTTTGTTTCTGAAGACCCACTTTGTGCCAATCACTAATCTATCTAGTGGTCTAGATACCAGATGCCAAACTTGACTTCTTTCAAATTGGTTGAGTTATTATTGCATGGCATTTACCCAGTCTGCATCCTGCAAGGCTTCAACAACATTTTTGGGTTCGATCAAAGATAGGAAAGCATCAAAAGCACAAAGATTTTTCAGAGAGGATATGGTTTTGATTCCAAATGTCAGATCAGTTATGATGTTCTCAATGAGGTGAGAACTTTGATATCTGTGTGGTTTTACAACCAGTTGGTCATAACATGATGATCCTGTAGTGCCTTGTTGTTGTGGAACAAGATTAGGGACATGTTCTAATGAGGTTTGCTATTGAGTTCCCCCTGTCAGGTTGCTCAGGGTAGATGGACCTGTTCCATCACCTATTCCTTCTTCCAATGTTGCTCCAATTTGGTCTGAGTTTCTGACCAGCCCAATTTCTTCATCTTCCTATTCCTATCTCTCAGAAAGAATGTTAGTTTCATCAAAAACAACATGCACACTTTCTTCAACACACATAGTTCTTTTGTTATACACTTTATAAGCCTTACTATGTGAGGAATATCCCAAGAATACTCCCTCATCACTTATGGGATCAAACTTACCTAGGGAGTCCTTGCCATTGTTGTGCATAAAGCACTTACATCCAAAAGTTCTAAGATGGGATATATTGGGCTTTCTCCCTTTAAGTAACTCATAGGTAGTCTTCTCTACAAGTGGTCTAGTCATGCACCTATTTATGATTTAGCATGCAGTATTTATTGCTTCTGCCCAGAAGTTATGAGGTAGTTTACTAGAAAGAAGCATGGTTCTAGCCATATCTTCAAGTTTCCTGTTCTTTCTTTCAACCACTCCATTTTGTTGTGGAGTTTTGGGGGCAGAAAAGTTATGATCTATGCCATGTTCATCACAAAATTCAGAAAATTTTGTATTTTCAAATTCAGTGCCATGATCAGACCTTATTGATGCAAGTTGATTTCCTAATTGTTTTTGGGTTTTTCAAACAAAAGAAGTAAACATATCAAATGCTTCATCTTTAATGTCAGGAACAATGTCCAGGTAAATCTAGAGTAGTCATCAACAAGTACCATTACATATCTCTTACCACCTTTGCTTAATATTCTCATAGGACTGCATAGATCCATATGGACCAGTTCCAACAACCTGGTGGTACTTATCACTTTCTTGCTTTTGAAAGAAGACCTTACCTGCTTCCCCCTTGCACAAGCCTCACAAACTTTGTCTTCCTTGAGCTTAATGTTAGGGAGACCTATCACCAAGTCCTTGGAGACTAATTTGTTGAGTTGATTTAGACTTGCATGTCCAAGTCTTTCGTGCCAAAAGAGGGGATCACTGTCCAACACACTCAAGCAAGTTAATTCGTTTTCTGATAGTGTGGACAAGTCAATGAAAAAGATATTATTCACTCTTTTTCCTTGCAAAACAATCTTTTCAGTGATAAGATTAATCACAAAGCATTTTGTAGAAGTGAATGCAACCAGGTTACCTATGTCACACAGTTGTGACACACTGATCAGGCTATATTTCAAGCCATATATCAAGTAAACGTTCTCAATGGAACGTGTGTCATCCTTACCTACCTTACCAACCCCAATGATTTCACCTTTCTTCCCATTTCCAAAGGAGACATTTCCTCCTTTCAGGTTCTCAAATAAAAGGAAATGTTCCTTGTTGCCCGTCATGTGTTTTGAGCAGCCACTATCCATGTACCATATTTGACTAATCCTTTTCAATTGAACCTACAAAAGAAAATCATGGGTTAGTCTTAGGAACCCAAACTAGTTTAGGTCCCTTTCTATGAGAAAAAGGATGAATTAAGTTCCTTCTAGCCCAATTGGTAACCAATTTTCTTTCGAACAAAACTTTTATTCTTTTGACTGGCCTGCTCTTTTGTATTGCATTCAATTTTGTAGTGACCAGTCTTACCACAATGGGTGCAAATTTTGTTTTCAGGAAGTGTGAGGTACTTGCTTTTGGGATCCCATTTAGGTAGTTGACTCCTAAAGACAAGTCATCTTCTGTTGCTACTGTGATTTTCTTGTAGCCATGTCAAGGCGTCAGAGGATTTATTCCATTTGCATGTTCGGTCCAGTTCATGTTTGACCTTACCAAGTTCCTCCTTCAACACTCTTATCTGTTCATCTTTCTTATACAACTCATTGTCGCGCCCCTTTTTCCTCGCGGCCTCCGGGTTTATGACTGGTTGAGACAACTCGTTCCTTTTTGGAAAGGGGTTTTATATTTTTGAAGAGTCGCCACCTAACATTTTTAAGGTGCGTTAGGGCACCTAAGGGGTTCATTTATAACTACGTTGATAACCAGAGACAGGGTAAGGGCTTGAAATTATCCTAAGGGGAAGGTGTTAGGCACCCCTCAGGATCCACAAGTGTGGTTCCCGGTCAAACAACTTTTTGTGAATTTGTACAATTTAGCAAATAAATAAGTAAGGCTCAAGTGATAGGGGATTTAAGTCTAAGTACAAATGTTTGAAAAAATAGTTAATGAAGAACTAGCTTTTGAAACGAATTACAATCTAAGAATATTTATGAAAAGTAAAGGGATGTCCTAAGTTTGTTTATAATATGGATCACATCAATGCAATACCCGGTATAACACTCCTCAAAGAGGGGCTACACGTGGTATTAGCGCACCGGTCATCATGTCCATATCCACCCTTTCCCACCCCGTGAAGGTAACTAAGCGCGTGTTGGTCACGACCTCTATTGCATGGTGTTACCCGTCCCTTCCTATCAGTCCCAGAGGAATTTAGGACTCCTATCCTATAAAAGGGGGTTTCTAGGCAGACCCTCAGGTTTTAAAGGTAAAGTTGCTAGGGCGACATATAATGAACAAGTAGGACTGCAGATAAGGGGTAGCACATAAACAGGAAAAAGGCTCAAAGACCTCCACAAACAGTGCACATAAGCAACATGTCTCATACACAACTAAGGTCCAAATTCAGATCCTAAACATGATGTCTAAGTGATAATAGCAGATTCAGATTTATTACATAATTCAGAGAGGAAGTCCTAATCAGGCTTGCCTACTGATTTTAACATGCTAACAATTAAACACTTAGTCACAAAACACAGTTCTGGTTTTATCTTTTTATGGTGGATTACCTAAGGCTTGCCTAGGTGTGTAGTAATTATTCATAACTGATAACAATCTCAGGTTGTTATACCTAATAACATACAGTTCTAGGTGTTGTCAATATTCAGATACCGATTACTAGTTTGTTAGAATATGGTAAAACAATTTTAGGCCTTTTCATGCGTCAATAATTAGTTTAGGCGTAGAATAAGGTCCTAAAGCATGATATCTAATACGTACATATAGAGATGCAGAAATATTGTATGCAAAGCTCCTAGGCAGGATTTTCTAAGTGCATGAAGTTACATTATTTGAACACGTTTTCAGGAGATACAACAAGTATGAGAATGACTTGTTTAGTAGCGTATTGTTATCCTAGGCAGGATTTCTAAGTGTATTACCATATTATCAGACATGGTTTACATGAATAATAGGTTTGTATTAATGTTTATACTAGGACAGGATTTTTCTAAGCGTTACATGAAAGCGTGCTAGTTATTAGCATGTTTCTAACACAGAATTTTCTGAATAATAGGATGATGCATATGCTGAAAAGAAAACAGTAGACATGGTCCTAAGATGGCAGGATTTCTGATGCATGTGTACATGATCCCTACATAGGATTTCTATTGCACAGGTAGAAAGTAAATCCTAAATCATGATTTCTACCACTTTTAGCAACTATGGCATGCATACTACCCCCATTTTTCACTATCCGTCCCCAGAGTTGTTTACAAATAGTTATTACAGACCGTTGAATATAAATTACATAATTGAATTAGAAAAATAAGAAGTTAACTATAGGGAGCCTAGAGAATAGGCCGAGATTCTCCATGTCCTCAATACCAAGTATGTTTCACAGCCTTTTCACAATCCGACTGTGTCAGAGTTCTCTAAGGATCTCAAGGGATCCCAGGCAATACTCACACCCAGATTTCATAGCCAAGATAGAGTAAGTGCAATGTGGAAGGCCAGCTCTTGTGTGTCAAAGTTCAAAGGGAACTCAAGGGTCCCCAAAGCAATGCTCACACAAAAGGGGCAGAACCTAAGGGGTCTAAGAGTATAGTGAGAGTGCTCGACATAGTTTGAGGAGTTTAAGTAAGAGAACAGTTTTGAAACATTTTTGAAAAGAGGTGAGACTTAGTGAAAATAGTTTTCATAACAAAAGGTTTAACTGATGAAAATAGTTGGGAAGAACATCATTCTCAAAAACAAGTTCAGCATTATACAACAGGACCAAGAATAGTCCAACAATCACAATCAGGGGTCTGGGAATTGATGGACAAATACAGGGCAGGTAAGGGTAAACATGTAGTAGGTAGAAACACATATAGGCATGCAATCAGAAACTCATAAGGGTTCAGAGGATCAGGGTACATTAGGATTAGTTTAACATATCAACACCAAACAACTAAGACTATGACCAAACTAATGTATCAACCATAAGCATGTGAGTTCACATAAGAAACATATGCTAAGTATACAGAAACATGCTAAGTAAAGCATAACTTAATAGGTAGAGGGAATTCAGGATCTTAGTTACATGTTGAAGAACAGAATAGTAAATAGAAGCAGATTAGACACACAATAAATTTAAACAATGATAGAAACATATTGGTTTGAGAACTAAAATTCGAATTAGGACATACCAGTGAAGTGAAGAAAGCAGAAACACAAAGCAGAAATAGAAGAGGCAAAATAGTTAGCCTTGGCTTGCAGCCAGCTAACTTAGGATAGTAGCAAGTAGCACAGAAAAGAGAATAGAGAGAGTAGCAAGTTTTAGTTGTGAGAGAGAGAGAGAGTTGATGTAACGACCCGACCGGTCTTTTTGCGTATTAGGATCCCGTTCTTTTAAATTAAACCTTCCATAACAACTATTCGTGCTTTATGACTCGCGGGGACGGGTGGTTCAGGATTCGGGAATGGTTTGAGTGCTTTAGGAACACTTGGTTCCTTAAGGTTGGCCTATTTGGCCAAGTTTGACTTCGGTCAATATTTTGAGCAAACGACCTCGGAATCGAGTTCTGACAGCTTCAGTAGCTTCTTATGATGATTTTGGACTTGAGCGTATGTTCGGAATGAGTTTTCGATGACCCGGGAGCATTTCGGCGCCCAAAAAGGAAATCAGGATTTCCTTAAGTTTTAAATTTGGATTGGAACGTGATTTTATGCTATCGAGGTCCGAACGAAATTTCGGGACAGGGAATAGCTCTGATATGTCATTTATGATTTGGGACTTGTTGGTATATTTGGACGGGGGCTCGGGTGGGCCTAGTTGCCTCCCAGACCCGGCACGAGGCCAAAAACCAGCTAAAAACACTACTGGTGCAGCTGTAGCTAGTGTGACCGCAGGTGCGGTTGCCCAGCCGCAGGTGCGGGACCGCTCCTGCTGTCCCATCCTCGCAGGTGCGCAACTTCCGCAGGTGCGGACCATTTTCGTAGGAGCGGGATCGCAGGTGCGACCCCCAACTCCGCAGGTGCGAACCTAGATCCCCCGGCCATTTTCTGCAAGTGAGGCCATTTCCTCGCAGGTGCGGGACCGCAGGTGCGGTCCAAGGGAACCTAGATCCCCCTGTAGGCAGCCTGTATTTAAATGTCAAAACTCGGTTTTTCTTCATTTACACTCATTCCAACCTCCATTGAAGGGTTCTAAGAGCTTGAGAAAATCATTCCTTGACCCACTTCCAGTAGAGGTAAGTAATTTCACCCTATTTTACTAGTTTAATTCATGAATTGTCAAGGGAATTAACTACTAAATCTTAGAAAAAAATCTAGGTTTTGAGTACTAAATGGGATTTTTGAGAATTTGGTGAATTAGCCAGATTTTTGTTGTGAATTCAAGTAAAAGTTGCATAATTACGATCCTTAGGCTACGGGTGAGTGATCCCTTCGAGAATTTTCAGAATCCGAGCGCGTGGGCCCGGGGTTGAAATTCCAAAATCCTTCAAGAATGGTGAATTTGGGTTAATAGCTTAATCCTTCTTCCTTGACCATGAATTTATGTAATTCTTCTATATTTGTCTAGTTGCGAGCCGTCGAGGGTAGATTTCGGAGATTCGGGCATCCTTGATCCGAGGGGTGATTTCGTCATGAGGTGAGTCTCCCTTCCAACCTTGTAAGGGGAAATGTCCCCATAGGTTCCTTATTTGTTATGTATACATGTTGTGGGGGCCGCATACGTACCAAGTGATGAGAGTCCGTACGTGGCGACTATATTGCTATGTCGGGTAGCTTTAGGACTCACGAGCATGCCTCTATGTGCCTTATTTGTACCTTGCATGTATTGTAAGTTGTGATTGTTGTTGAGATGACATGAAAAGGTGAAATATTATGATTTCAATCCCAGTTGGCTACAGTGGTATTGGCACGGTCCTGTTGGGTTCACTGTTGAGTCGGTACACATAAAAACCTATATATGTATATGCACTTGTTATTGAGTCAGCACATGAGTCACAGACTGGAGGCGCGATCGTGGGTCAGCTTATATGTTATTATTATCGAGTCAGCACACGAGTCTCAGGCATGATGCGCGATCGTGGGCAGCTTATCATTATCGAGTCAGCACAAGAGTCGCAGAGGGGATGCGCGATCGTGGGTCAGCTTATATATTATTATTATCGAGTTAGCACACGAGTCGCATGCATGATGCGTGATTGTGTGTAGCTTATCATTATCAAGTCAGAACACGAGTCGCAGACTGGATGCACGATCGTGGGTCATCTTATATATTAATATTATCGAGTCAGCACACGAGTCGCAGGCATGATGCGCAATCGTGGGTAGCTTATCATTATCGAGTCAGCACACGAGTCACAGACTGGATGCGCGATCATGGGTCAGCTTATATATTATCATAATCGAGTCAGCACACGAGTCGCAGGCATGATGCGCGATCGTGGGTAGCTTATCATTATCGAGTCAGCACACGAGTCGCAGGCATGATGCGCGATCGTGGGTAGCTTATCATTATCGAGTCAGCACACGAGTCGCAGACTTGATGAGCGATCGTAGGTCAGCTTATATATTATTATTATCGAGTCAGCACACGAGTCGCAAGCATGATGCGCGATCATGGGTTGCTTATCATTATTGAGTCAGCATACGAGTCGCAGACTGGATGCGCGATCGTGGGTCAGCTTATCATTATTGAGTCAGCACAAGAGTCGCATGTATGATGCGCGATTGTGGGTCAGCTTAGTACTATTGAGTCAGCACGCGAGTCGCAGGTTTTATGATTCGCGATCGTGGGTTAGCTTATGACCTCAGTCCTTATGACCACCCTTATGACTCCGACCGGTTGTCTTGTTCTGGTATTGTATTATCACTTGAGTTTGAGTCACTTATAGTGGGATTGACATGTATTGTGTAAACGGAGGATTTGGCACTTGCAGTTCATTTTCAATTGTTACTTGGATTACATTATTTGCTTATGTACTTGTTGATTTCTGCTTAACATGCGTAATGCTTTAGCCTTATCTCTTTTTATACTATATTGCTGGACCTTAGTGAGTATCTGGTCGACCTCTCGTCACTACTCCTTCGAGTTTAGACGGGATACTCACTGGGTACATATTTATTTATGTACTCATGTTGCACTTCTTCTTCTTCTTCTTCTTCTTTTGTACTTGATTGTACAGGTCCGAAGGTTGGTACTTCTGATTATCAGGCCGGTGCTAGGTACTGACTTGCGTTAATTAGACTTCACGGTGAGCTGCTCTTCCTGGCGATCCTTGGCAGCACCCTGAAGTTTCCTTTTGTAATTTTCCCGTCTATTTCATTCAGACTGTGGTCTTGTATATATATTATCCGTGTATATTCAGATAGTTGCTCGTGACACTCGTGACACTAGTTCCTGGCACACACGTAAGTGTATATTTTGGGTTTTGGGCTATATATTCATACATATGCTTTATTTTTTGGCCATGTATTGTTATGATTTTATTTTAATATCAAGCTATCATCATCTTTAATTGTTTTAAATTGGTAAATATAGACTTGTTTAATCAAATGAGAAGGGTAACACCTAGTGTAATTCATATAAGCTTGCCTAACCCCGCTATTGGGCGCCATCGCGACCCGCATTAGGATTTGGGTCGTGACAACGTGGTATCAGATCTTTAGGTTCACGTAGTCTCACGAGTCACGGGCAGACCCAGTAGAGTCTTGCGGATCGCTACGGAGACGTCTGTACTTATCTTCAGGAGGCTATATGGTGTTAAGAAACTCCTCTTTGTTCATATCCTATCGTGCAACCGATGATGTACTCAAATTTAATCTTTAACTCTCTCACAGATGGTGAGGACGCGTGCTTCTCATGTTCCTGATCCGGGAGAGGCTGCTACCCCCGCCTCTCGAAGCCGTGGTAGGGGCAGGGGTAGGGTTAGGGCACCTACTCGAGGTAGGGGATGAGGGCGTCCCAGAGCTGTACCAGTCGCACCGTTAGAGGATCCTATCAACGGGGAGCGAGGTGAGGTGCCTCCAGTAGCTCCTGCTCCATCAGATTTTATACGGCGCCAGGCTTCCAGGAGGTCATGGGCCGCATGTGGAGATTCATGGACACTATGTCCCAGGCTAGCATACCTCCAGCAAATCCTGCCATTTCTCAGGAGGGAGGGGGAGTTCAAACCCCTACCGCTCAGGCCACAAGACAGGCAACAGCAGCACACCACACTCCTGATACACCGTCCGTGGGTGGAGTTCAGCCTGTAGTAGTAGTGCTAGAGCCCAGGCCAGTTGCAGAGGGTGACCAGCAGAAGATGCTAGATAGATGTACTCGACTTCGCCCTCCAGTCTTCGGGGGTGAGCGGGGTGAGGACGCCCAGGATTTCCTCGACATGTGAAGGGACAGACTGCACAATATGAGGATATTGGAGTCGCACGGGGTAGACTTTACTTCATTTCAGCTAGAGGGCAGGGCTCACCGCTGGTGGCAGTCATATATTCTCAGCAGGCCAGTGGATTCTCCTCCTGTCACTTGGGAGCATTTTACTCAGCTATTTCTGGATAGATACATTCCGCCGTCTTAGAGAGAGGAGCTTCAGGGTCATTTTGAGAGGTTAAAGCAGGGGCAGATTTCCATGACTGATTATGAGGCATGATTTTCAGAGTTATCCCGTCATGCTCTTATGATATTTCCCACTGATGCCAAGAGGGTGCAGCGGTTCGTGGAAGGCTTACATCCAGGTATCAAGACCTCTATGGCCAGAGAGGTAGAGATGAGTACCCCGTATCAGCTTGTAGTCGAGATAGCTCGACGGATTGAGGGATACCGACCGAGGAGCAGGGAGCAGGGTCAGGAGGACAAGAGGGCCAGATTCTCAAGTGACTTCAGGGGTGCTCCAACTAGGGGCAGGGGTCAGTTCGGAGGCGGTCGGTCTAGCAGGCCTTCATATGCAGCACCTCCATTACCTCCCAGGGGTGTTCCAGCGAGGCCTCAGTTCAATGCCATGCCAGAGCTCTCCTATCGTCTTCCAGCCATCCACAGTTCATCCAGTGGTTACTCCAGCCGTCAGAGATCCTTCGGTTCCTGTCTCAGTGCTGTGTCAGATGATTCTCATTGCACTCCGGCCATTCGGGACTCTTACTCCACATGATAGCAGGATATGTCACATTTGAGATGCTACGTGTGTGGGGACTTAGGCCACGTGAGGAGGGATTTCCCCCACTATCAGGGCAAGGCCATGCAGCAGATTCACCAGCATATGATTTCAGCACCAGCAGTTCGACCACCTAGGGGTGGGGGTCAGGTTGGCAGGGGCCGTCCTAGAGGGGGAGGCTAGTCAGGAGGGGGTCAGTCAGCTCCAGCTCATTCTGGGGGAGCTTAGTCTTCAGGTGCTACAGCTAAATTCTATGCTATTCCGGCCAGATCAGACGCAATGGCCTCAGACGCCGTGATTACATGTATTATTTCAGTCTGTGGTAGGAAGGCTTCAGTGTTATTTGATCCAGGGTCTACATACTCATATGTTTCCGCATTATTTGCTCATTTTTTGGATGTTCCTCGTGAGTCCTTGAGTTCTCCTTTGTATGTGTCCACTCCTGTGGGCGATTCTGTGGTAGTAGACCGGGTCCACTGATCTTGTGTGATTACCTTCTGTGGGCTTGAGACTAGAGCCGACCTGTTATTGCTCGATATGGTTGATTTCGAGGTTATTTTGGGCATGGATTGGCTATCTCCTTATAATGCTGTGTTGGATTACCATTCCAAGACAGTTACATTAGCCATGCCTGAGTCGCCGAGGTTAGAGTGGAGGGGTTCCTCAGTTAGTGCATTCAGTCGGGTCATTTCCTATATGAAGGCTCGGCACATGGTCGAGAAGGGTTGCTTAGCTTAACTTGCTTTTGTGAGGGACACCACCACCGAGTCTCCTACCATTGATTCAGTTCCTTTTGTTCGAGAGTTTCCAAATGTGTTCCCTTCAGATCTTCCAGGCATGCCTCCAGATCGAGATATAGACTTCTGTACTGATTTGGCTCCAGATACTCAGCCTATTTCCATTCCCCCTTATCGTATGGCCCCTACGGAGCTAAAAGAGTTGAAGGAACATCTTGAGGAGTTTTTGTCCAAGGGGTTCATATGGTCGAGTGTGTCACCGTGGGGTGCTCCGGTCTTATTCGTGAAGAAGAAGGATGGGTCTATGCAGATGTGCATTGACTATCGTCAGTTGAATAAGGTGACCATCAAGAACAAGTATCCTCTGCCGCACATTGATGATTTGTTTGACCAGTTGCAGGGTGCTTGGGTGTTCTCTAGGATTGATCTGAGATCGGGTTATCACCAGTTGAAGATTCGGGCTTCTGATGTTCCGAAGATTGCATTTCGCACTAGATATGGCCATTATGAATTTCTAGTGATGTCCTTCGGCTTAACTAATGCTCCAGCAGCATTTATGGACTTGATGAATAGGGTGTTCAGGCCGTTTATCGACTCATTCGTTATTGTTTTCATTGATGATATATTGATCTACTCACGGAGCCTGGGTGAGCACGAGCAGCATTTGAGAGTTGTGCTTCAGGCCTTGCGAGAGCAGAAGCTATATGCTAAGTTCTCCAAGTGCGAGTTTTGGTTAGAGTTGGTGGCATTTCTAGGGCATGTGGTATCCGGAGAGGGTATCAAGGTTGATCCGCAGAAGATTGAGGCAGTTCAGAGTTGGCTGCGTCCTACTTCAGCTTCAGAGATCAGGAGTTTTCTGGGTCTAGCAGGCAATTATCGACGATTTATGGAGGGATTCTCTTCTATTGCAGCTCCATTGACTAGATTGACTCAGAAGAATGCCCCGTTTTGATGGTCCGACGAGTGTGAGGCGAGCTTTCAGAAGCTCAAGTCAGCATTGACCTCAGCACCAGTTCTATCATTGCCTTCTGAGTCTGGGATGTATACTTTATATTGCGACGCTTCACCCGTCGGGTTGGGATGTGTGTTGATGCAGGGTGGCAGGGTTATTGCTTATGCTTCGCGCCAGCTGAAGGTTCATGAAAAGAATTATCCTGCGCACGACTTAGAGTTGGCGGCGATTGTTCATGCTTTGAAGATTTGGCGGCACTATTTGTATGGTGTGTCATGTGAGGTCTACACTGACCACCGCAGTTTGCA
>ML275752.1:1167-23098 GCA_005239495.1 Nicotiana undulata
ATTTGTAAAATCGTGAAATACATTGGATCGTTACTCGAGTGTAATACCCGAAGCATCGATACTTGTTGCCATCGATCATTTTAATTGCTTTCTAGGTTAGTTTATATTTTCTAATTTAGTTATAAAACAATTTTCTACACCAAAATCGTATTTGTTTGGCACTGCGCGATAAGTGATATTTCTCTAGCATTCCTAAACGCTCTCATATTGTTCTCTGTGGGATTCGACCCCAACTTTGTTGGGTTACTATATTAGACAACGATCGCTTACCCTATTTTAAGGTGTAAATTGAGCGTATCACTGAGTTGAGGCAAAAGTCCGGGGATGATTACCAGCTAAGGTTCCCGTTGCCCAACTCCAGAGAGATATATCGGGAAGGTCTCACTACTCGACAAATCATTCTTGAGAAGAGACTCAGTCTGAACGGCCTTCAGGAACAATACCCTCATATCTTGGAGAACATCAAAACAAGGAATTGGGATCGCTTCACTGAACCCTTGGGAGAGTACAATGACACGTGGGTGCGAGAGTTTTATGCTTCCTACGCTGCCTCCAGGAATGCCCATCACAAGAGAAACAAAACCTTTGCTGAGCAAGTCACTGTCCGAGGGGTGGAGGTCTCATGTAGTCAGGAAGCCATCCATGCCCAATACTTTTCAGTAGACATCCCTAGCCAAGCCGAATATCAGACAAAGTTAGCTAACCGCGATGGAGAAAGGGCTTGGGTTGCGTCAGTGATTGCACGAGGGACCCCGGCTTGGATCCACCCTTCCCACAAAATACTCAAAGAGGATCTAACTCGGGACGGCCGATTTTGGCTTGCTTTTGTGTCAAATCGACTCATCCCCTCCAGGAACGAAACAACCATTAGCATTGAGAAAGCCATTCTCATTGCTTGTATCATGTCCGGCATCAGTGTGGATGTGGCTGACATTGTTTTTCAACAAATGGGGATCAGGGCGTGGCAGAAGAAAAACTCCTACCCATTTCAACACCTGATCACTGCTTTATGCCAGAAAGCCAAGGTCCCTTTCATTCCTTTTTGTGATAGGTCGGCCAAGACCGACAGAGACATTGACATTACCAGAATTAGTGATGTCGGTCCCAAGCCAGCAGCAGCCCGCCCAGCCAGTCCAGTGCCCACTACAGAGGGAGAACCCTCAGAGCCCCAGACATCTGATCTACCTCCATCTGCGCCTTCTGCTACTCCATCCCAGACAGCTGCCGAATTTGGTGCATCCTCCACCATTCCACGACCTATTCTCTCTCAGCTGGGTCGTCTAGCTCAGCATGCTAATACCAAAATCGACAAGCTTCTCAGTGAGCTTCCATCTTTGATCCGGCAGGCCCTCACCCTTATTCAGTCGTCAGTGACTGTGCTCGAGGGTCGCCTCCAAGAGCTTGAGGCACGTGTTGAGAAGGTAGAGGGAGGTGAGATTTGACACCTACCAGAGGTGCGGGCTGATGTGTCCACTCTGCAGACTGAGCTCAAAAAGCTGCAGAGCATGGAGTTTGACTTTTCCTCCCTCCTACCCAAGGAAGGTGACCAGGGGGGCGATACCTCTGAGCCAGGGCTAGCGTTTGATTTCTCCACATTGATGACAGCCTCGGCAGCCCCTACTGTTACTCCTCCCTCTCCAGGTGTTATTCCCGACGATGCTTCTGAGTTAGGGGAGGAGTCGTCTAAGTAGTCTTCCTGGTCTGATAAGGAAGAGCAGGAGCAGGGTCCTCAAGAGAAGGGCAAGGGAGTCGCTGAGTTTCCGATTGCCACAGCCGCAAAGCCGACAGAGGAGGCACTTCTGCAGCTTGCCATTCAGCGATATTTAGAGGACACAGGCAACCAGGCAGCAGCCCAATCATCAGCAGCTGAGGGAAGCAGTTGACACACGGCCATCCCTCTGGATACTGAGTCCACAGCTCTCCACCCTCCGCCAGTAGCTGACATTCCTCCTGCTGAGCAGTCATCTGCTCCTGTTTCTGTGGTGGTTGAGGATCCCTCCCCTACACAGCATGCCACAGACTCCCATAGCGCTTAGAGCGCCCCAGGGATCCCCTCACTCACTCTTTACATTCATATGCATTGGGGACAATGCATGCTTTTTAGTTGGGGGTGGTGGCTATTTGTTTTTGTTTTTTTGGATGTGCTTGTTTGGGATGTTACAACTTGTTGTACTCTTTTGCTAATTTGCTATAAAACTGGCTGTACTTTTTTTTTGCTAGCAACTTGATGTACAACTTGATGTATATACCCCTACTTCATGTATGAAGACATTTTGTTTCATGAAATTTCCATTGTTGTTAAGTCGAGTCTCTTGTAGTTAGTAATGAATTCCCTTTGGTTTTTCTTCGCCTGGTTCTTTTCCAAAGGTGTAATAGTAGAACCATGGTGCTAGGATGAAACAAAGTGACCGGTCAAGTGTAGGTATCTAGTCTCAAGCATGTACACCTGTGAATAATCCATATCCTCTTGATATTTAAAACAAAAATCAACTCTGTGAACTTTGAGACTCACCTTTGGACATTACGTGTACGTGGAATTTTACTTGTAAATAAGGATAGCTCGAGGCGGCAAACCCTATCCCTTGAACCTCAACCATGAAAACTAAACAGTCATGTGCCATGTGTGTTAGTTATAGTGTAAATCATTCCTGTGTATACTTCTGTCAGCTAGAACTTGCCCAGTTGGTTTTTTGATGCTAATAATAAGTATATTGAGTTGGAGACATGACCTTAGGCAATCTTTGTGCTATTAAAGAAACCCAGTGTCCCTTTCAAGCCACCAAATGATGTATGAATACCACTAGTTCCCCAATCGAGCCTGTACCCCTTTTGTTGGACAACTCATTACAAACCTTTCCCGTTTTGAGAAGTAATTTCCTCTGTTGAGCCCGTCCCTCCTTGAAGACTGAAAATGAGCCATAAAGCCTATGTTGGGGGTATGGTGATAGAATCGGAATTTGTATAGGTTGTACATTGAGTGAAGAACGTATACCTCATAAGATCAGTGGAAAAGTGTTCAAGCTCCCTTAAAAAAAAAAAAAAAAACTTTTGCATGGGAGCTGTGAAGGAACTTGTAGAGGTAGTTCTACGGTGGTTGTTAAGCACCAATAAGGTCATGAGGTCTAAAAGAAGCAATAAACGCAAAGAGAAGTTGTGAGCAGTCTTCAAGGAGGGTATAGTCACTTATACCCAAATAATTTCCTAACCATACCTAATCCTGCATTACAACCCAAAAAGTCCTGATGGGATCTCCAACCGAATGTTCTTAAAATGGCGTCGAATTAAAATAAGGGCAAGCTTATGGCATAACATGTGGTACCACTTGAACTTCTTTGAGAGTGTGAGTGTCTTGTAAATAGTCCCATTGCTGTCGATATTGTAAATATTGTGATTGGGGGACTTTCTTTCTTTGTGGTGAGCGCACATGTGCTGTAGAGTTAGCAGTAGTTGAGTTCTCGAGATTGGGTATAAGCACACTCAGCTGAGGGTAACATCTTGTCAAGATGTGTGAGGCTCAAGGTCATAAGTTGATTAAATTTCCTGTAGATAATGGTGAATGTCGAGGATTGGATGAAATACATGCTTGTAGTATTGACACCTAACACTGCCCGTGGTCATATATGTTTCCGATCTTGTAGTTAGAGTCTAGGTTAAGATGGATTCATTTTAGTTGCTTGACGACAAGCAAGAGTTTAAGTTGGGGGTGTTGATGTGCCGGAGAATTTCGGCACATTTAATACGATAGTGCTTAAACTATGGCTCGTTTCAAGAGTATTTACTCTTATTAATCATAGAATTTTTGTATTTTGCAGTACACAAGGTGTAAACACTCAAGACCATGCAAAAGCGAGTTAAAGAAGAGAAAAGAGGAGGAAAATGGTCAAATGTGATCGCGTATGCAACATGCGAATCGCATTTCAAGCATAGGGATCACATACCGCAACAGAAAGTTGAGTCAAATCTAAGGAGTGAAATGCGGTCAAATATGCGACCGCATATCCCAAATGCGAACCGCATTTCAATCGCATCTCCATCTGATGCCTGAAGCCACACTGCAAATGTGACGCATGAATGCGATCGCATATCCCCAATGCGGACCGCATCTCTCAAATGCGATGAACCTCTGGGACCTCGTGTTTTTATATGCGATGAAGGAAGTGAAGATGCGAATCGCATTCCTGTTATACGACAGGAATGCGATTGCATATCAGCCCGACAGTAGTGTTTTTGTCTGTTTTTCACCCGAATTTCCTGCCCACTATAAAAGGATTTACTTGGGTGTTGTGGGTCATTCTTGTCTAGCTTTTGAACAACATTCTCTCATTAAATATTCTTCACCTTTTGGAAGTATTAGAGGAAGGAAGTGGTGGTTTGTAAGCATTCATGACACTATTCAATACTTATTTTTGGTTATTTATGATGAGCAGCTAAACTTAAACACTGAGGTTATGGACCCTAAATGGGTGTTATGTATTTGGGTATTTGCCATTGAATATATGCATAATGGGTAGTTGATATGTGTTTACTCTTCGTCTTATATTTCTTGTTAATGGTTGCAAACATTAACTTATGCCATAAATTTTATCTTAGCTTGGAAAAGCGGGTTAGAATTGGTAAGAGTAAATACCAAAAACTCGAGGCATTAAACCTCGTTTAATAGAATCACTTAGGAATAAGTTTGTTTTATTTGGCAACAAGTGATTCAGATTTATTGCAACTCTTTTATATTTGAAAAAATCATAAAGAGGAAATACCATCTTAGTATAGGATAGTTATCATAAGAATCATTTGCATATCAAGAACTTCCCATTAGAAATATATCATTTTAACACCCACATGCATTACATTTCATAAGAGGGGACACAACCTTGGTTATTTTACCCATATTTATTACAACCTAAATTAGTCTCCCTTGTTACTACTCTTTCTTTAAAATATTAAACTATCAATCCCCATCTTCTCGTTCACTAATGGAATAGAATTTCGATTTGAGTTAAGAACCACACTGACAAAGTGATATTTTCACACCTATTCCCTGTGGGATTCGACCCCAACCTTGTTGGGTTATTATATTTGACTTCGACCGCTTTACACTATTTCAAAGTGTATTTTGAGCGTATCAACAACCTGCTCAGGTGTCCGGGCAGCTGAAGTCTGAGTGCCTCCTCCGGCCTGAGATGTAGCGGTAGTAGTAGGCATAGCAACTGCCAGAGCCAAACTAGTACATACTGTCAGAATCTGAGCTAGGGTCTCCTGAAGACCTGGAATGACAATGGGCACTGCCGGTGCCTGAGCCTGTACCGCTGGAGCACCCGCAGTGGGAACCTGATCCTGAATAGAAGGGGATCCTCTGGTATTGTCCCGGCTGCTGCACGAGCTGGTCCCCTACCTCTACCACGGCCTCGACTCCTCGTGGGTCTAGCTGGTGTCTGGTCACCCTGATCCGTAGCGCGTGTCCTCACCATCTGTGAGAGAGTGAAACATAGAAGTTTAGATTTCTAGAATCAATAGAATGGCACGATAGAGTTCAAGATAATTATATTTTTCCTAAGAGTTCTGTAGCCTCTCGAAGATAATTACAGACGTCTCCGTACCGATCCTTAAGACTCTACTAAACCTGTTTATGACCGCTGAGTCCTATGTAACCTAGTGCTCTGATACTAACTTGTCACGACCCCAAATCCTAAACGGTCGTGATGGCGCCTGTCGTGGGACTAGGCTAGCCACTATCACATAACTACCCATTTCTATTAGAGATATTTACCAAAACATGGATAACACTCCATAACAAGTATAAAATTTACTAAGTCTTTAAACAACGTAAATGAACTAACAGTCTACACCATTCCCCAGAACTGGAGTCAACTTATCACGAGCATCTAAGAATAAGTATAATACTGCTAATGTCATAGTACAGAGTCTCAGAAACAAATACTAAATACTAAATGAAGGAAGGGAAATGGAGAAGCTGTAGACGCTGGACAGCTACCTCGAAATCCCAAAGTCTATGTCGTACGAACTCAGGTGACTACTGCTCAGAACCAGTACCTTGATCTGCACATAGAGGTGCATGGAATAATGATGAGTATGCCAACTCAGTAGTAATGAAAATAAATCAAGTCTGAAAATAAGAAACACACAACACAAAACACCAATCAACAAATAGTAAAACACTAAGTCTCAATAAAGTATATGTTTAATACATAAGTCTGAAAACCAATTTTCGTAAAAAGAATCCTTTGAACAAGTATAATTTCCAATATTTCCCAGTAAAATTTCCAAATTATCAGTATAAAAGATGAATATGAGTCATAATCAAAACTCAGCAATATATCATTATAAACTCGCCCCTCTAGCCAAATCATCACTCATAAATCAATCACTCAGCACCTCCCATCACTCAGTAACAGTCACGCATCACCTCACAGTCACTCATTCCTCCCAATAACTCGTCACTCGGCACTCATACCTCGCACTCAGTAGATACCTGCACTCACTGGGGGTGTACAGACTCCGGAGGGGCTCCTACAGCCCAAGCGCTATAAACAAGCCAATTCATGGCATCAATCAATCTCAGGAACTCGGCCTCTCTCATATCATAAATATCCTCACAATATAGGCTCTCGTCCTCACTCAGTCAGATACTCTCAACATGCCAATCGGGCCACAATAAATGGGGTTCTCAACCCAAAACAGTATTTCATTTCAGGAAATAATATCAATAAACTCTGAGTGTAAAAACAATTCAGCAAGGAAGACTGAGTGAAAATTCATAATTTATAAGTGAGGAAATAAGGAAAATAGCCCCCAAGGGGTTAAAATAGATCGGCACTAGCCCCAAACATGGCTTACAACCCAATTATATCAAATCATAGTAATACTATAAAACATATGCTTTAAAAGCGGTTTCGCAACTCAATAGTTGCCTAAAATGGAACATATTTCCAAATTTCCAATTCGTGCATGCCCCACACTCGTCATCCAGTGTGTGCGTCACTCCAAAACCGTGAAAGGATGTAAAGTCCGGTGTTTAAAACCCTCAGGACAGGATTTAAAGACATTACTTACCTCAAACTAGCTTGAAAAGCTACTCTGCAACACGTTTGCCCCTCGAATTAACTTCTGAATGCTCCAAATCTATCAAGTTCAGATTTTTCACATCAAAATATTCTAGGGGAATGAAACCCAATCGAAAAATATCAACTTTATGCACAAAACTCGAAATTAGTCAAAACTCAACCCCCGGGCCCACATCTCGGAACTCGATAGACTATATACCAAAACGATACTCATTATCTCTCGAGTCTGTACATATAAAGAACGTCGAAATCGGAGTCCAAATGACCCCTTAAATCAGCCCTAGAAAGTCTCTTAAACTCAAGCCCTAGTTTCACATTTTCTACTGATTTTTCCTAATTAAACACTGTTAATTTGGTCCTTAATTACATATAATCGAGTTAATGGGTCCAAAAAGCTAACCTCAATTATGCACAAACGTTTCCCTCTTCAAAAACCCTCAAAAAGATCTATTCCCGTTCAAAAATGGTGGAAAAGTAGGCAAGGGTTGCAGATGGGTTTAATATATACTGCCCAGTGATTCCTTAATCGCGATCGCGAAGAACAACTTTGCTGGCTTAAAAAATAACCCTACGCGATCGCGACCATCTCCATGCAAACACGATGCTTTTCTCCTCACTCATACGCGATCGCGGACCTCTGACCACGTTCGCGAAAATGCGTGGCCCCCAGCTTGGCCTGTTAACCTTACGCGAACGCGACCTAACCCCACGCGTTCGCGATGCTTCACCAACTCCACAATTGAGATCGCAGACCCTAATGCTCTAACCATAAGAACAAACTGGTATCCCCCATCAAATGCTCTATGCAATCGCGATCCTTCTCACGCGATCGCGAAGAAGAAACCTCTACAACTAGACACCTGAAAACCCAGCAACTATTCAAAGACCATTAGTGCTCGTTTGAGCATCCGAAATACACCCGAGGCCCCCGGGATCCAAACCAAACTTACCAACATATCCCATAACATCATTAAAACTTAGTTGCACCCTCGGAACACCCAAATTAACATCAAAACACCAAAATCACATCAAATTCAAGCATATGAACTTTGAAATTTCTAAATTCCACCAATGATGCCGAAACTATCCAAAACACCTCTGATTGACCTGAAATTTTGCACACATATCCAAAATGACATTATGACACTACTCCAACTTCCGGAATTCCATTCTGGACCGATAGCCTATTTTCCACTACCGACCGGAAATCGCCAAAAACTAACTTTCGCCAATTCAAGCCTAATTCTACACCAGACATCCCAAAAATATTCCGAACACACTCCTAAGTCCCAAATCACCTAACGAAGCTATCCGAGCCATAAAATCTTCAATCCGAGGTCGTTTACCAATAAGTCAACTTTCAGTTGACTTTTCCAACTATAAATCTACTTTTAGAGACTAAGTGTCTCAATTCTCACTACAACCGTTCTGAACCCGAGCCAACCAACTATAACACGTCATAAACAGTATAAATAACCTATCATATGGAAAAAATAGTAATAATAATGCTTGTTATACGTAACGACCGGCCGGGTCGTTACACTTGCACGCATGAAATGCAGCTCCCCCAGAAAAGGGACGTCAGTACGAAATAATGTACCGAGTATGTAAGGCAATATTCTGAAAGCTGGAATTGAACTGATAATATAATAACTTAAAGTAACTGGGATTCAATGATAATTATAAGATAAGCTCACCTGGTGATACTGACTCAACCTTTTCAATATAGTAAGTAAAATAGTTGTCCAATTTTATAAGGCTCGGTATATATAACTGCTCTGCCATAGTAGGCTCGCTCATAGGCACTCAGCCATACTAGGCTCTGTATCTTGGCCATGTTGGGCTCGCTCATAGGTGCTCTTCCACAGTAGGCACGGTATATAACTTGCCATCTGATTAGAGGTTGTCCAATAGGGTCCTGCCCACCGATTATAGCTCGATGGTGGTGAAATATTGTAATATTGTATGTATATATACACCTTCTGCTCTCTTGAATGGAAGAAAACAATACTCAGTTGAATATAAAGTCATGATAAGGGAGAATACTGTAACTTATGAGATTAGAATAATGTATATAAATTTGGGAGTATGAACTTCTCTTACTGGCTCGTTATCAAACACATCTAGTTACGAGATCATGCCAAAATGACAGAAAGTTTAGCCTTAACATACCTGAGTCAATTCTCTTGACAATCCTTCTAACACATGCCAATCGCGACGAAGTACGTAACGGCGGATCGGAGTAAGTGAAAAATCCATATTATATTCTTGATAAATATTGCACCTTACTTCCTTACAATTACAAAATCGCACGTCCTTTGAATTGTTGAAGACCTTACGTGCTTATGCGATATATGAAGATGCATATTTGAACACTCACGTTACTGACCATCGTACTTACAAAATCTTTTCTTATAAAATCTTACTTACCCATCTTACTTACAAAATCTTAATTTTTGAGATGCCTTATATGTGGATGTGGCAGCCACCACATACCTTAATTTGCCACCTTTTCTAATGACTTAATGAGTCATGAATGTTAGGGTAGTTTTCTGCCACATGGGGGTTTATCCTTATCACAATTCTTATCCACTTAGTTCCTTAAATAATTCGTTCATCCCCTATTAACCAATAATTTCCCGATTATCCATATAATTAGAAATTATCTTAAATTATTTAAAATACTACTCATTTTTAACACACCTTATACACCTTATTATCATGATCATGTGGCACCTTGTATGGTACTAGTCCACAAGTACCGGGTATATTAGCTCGGACCATATTTTATCCCAAAATGTCAAAATTCGACGAAAATTCATTTTCTTCGATTTTCTTACCCTCTCATCTTTAAAGATTTATTCACCACTTGTTTGAAATAACATAATGCTTATAATATCCAAATAATCTTGTCCTTGAACTTAGGTCAATTATCTTACGATAAGTACACGTATAATACTATATGGTATAACATCGTCGTAACATAATACTGCGGAGCGTAACATCATCATAATTTAATACTACTGGGCCTAATATCGACGTAATACTGCGGGGCTTAATACTTGGTTGTTGTTAAAGGATTTGACTACTATGAAATTACTTGAATTTACTGGAGGAGCTTTAATATAGTTGTGATATTATTCTTGTCACGCCTCCTTTTCCCGAAAGGGTGGGATAAGAGGGTTTTTTCAATTTATATGACATTTTTTGAATTGGGATTATTTAATTGATTTAAGAGTCGTCACTCGGAAATATTTATTTAGGGTGTTCCGAGTCACCAATTATTTTAAAATCCTAAATCTAGGAAGTTTGGCTCTGTTTAAAAGTCTGCGAAACCAAAAGACCGGATAAGGAATTTTGTTAACCTGGGAGAAGGTGTTAGGCACTCCCGAGTTCCGTGATTTTAGCACGGTCACTTAGTGATTTTTTTACCACTTTTTATCTTTTTTATTCCATCTTTTTTTCTTTCATCTTTCTTCCTTCCTTGCTTCCTTCTTCTTCTTTTTACCCTTCCTGAGCCGAGGGTCTATTGGAAACAACCTCTCTACCTGCATTAGGTAGGGGTAAGGTCTTCTTACACACTACCCTCGCCAGACCCCACATATTGGGATCAAACTGGGTTTGTTGTTGTTAAATTATAAAATTACTTATTTTAGGATCTATGTGTATTTTACCTTTTACCGCTTCCAATTACTCGATTATTCATATTTAAATAATTATTTTAAGACGGGTTACGCGTATGTATACCCGTTAAGTTTGGCGTGTCAAGAATCATGTCACGTGTACGTGTACACAATTCTAAACACTTAGTTTATTTAAGAAAAAAAAGTTTGGTCAAAGTCGCGCGAGCGCGTACCTTGAATTTATTTGAAAAAAATCGGGATCACGTCATGCGAACATGTGCGCAATAAAATGACTCTGACCCAATGCATATTTTATTAGCAGTTAAATGAAATTAATCAAAGATGATTTGGGCATGGTAGTGACAGAGTCCAAATGACTCTGGCCTAATGCATGTTTATTTTAATTTGAGACTAAAATTTTTGTAATAGCAATTATAGAATTTTACTTATATTTCATTCATCTTTAAAAAAGGATGCTAAAGGTGGTCTGGCACGCGAGTAAAGTAAATCAAAAATTCGGTTTAATTCAATAATTTTCTACTGATTTTCTAAATCTTTTATTTCTTATGTTAACATTATGTTGAAGTGATAAGTTAAAAAATCGGTGTGTGTTTAAAATTTTAGAGAGTAAATTATTTTAATCAAACTATCTACTTAATTTATTAGCAGAAAACTTAGAGTACACTTCCATGGACCCAATTGGTTTGGTCCTGAAAACGTACTATGACCTACTGTCCAGTTTGCTCGTAAAACTCAATTTTTAATGACCTAAAAACTCACGAATTGGAATTACTATATTTAATTGTACTAAACAACATAATAAAGCTACTTATATATTAAAATAGCGCATTATACTAGATAATATAGAAAGACTAAATTATTACATCTTACTAACTAAACAATGAGTTTAATTCCTTAATGATAATAAATCGACCTATTACTTCTTTAACAAGTTTCTACAAAAAATGTTGTTTTTGTTTATATTATTACATAAAAACGTGTAGATCTTCTGGATATAATCCTTTTAGCATGTATACATGAATCTTAAACAGGTTTTTTGCAACTTTCAGAACATTTTAACATAAGGCTAATATAACTTATTGGAATAAAAAATGTAAACGACTTGTTCTATATGGATTTACACACAACTTCCAACTAAGAAACTTTAACCAACATGATTCATGCACTGATTCAACTCATGCACAAGATCATATTCAAACAAACACAAATTTTGATAAAAGCAAAATCATAGTCATGAAAACAACGAAGCCAAAATTTTACATTGTTAAGAATTGTACCTTGATAGCAGCAAAAAAACAAAAGAAAATAGAGAAAATAAGTCTCTGAAAAACTTGAAGTAAAGGCAACAAAAATGAACCAAGCAGAAATCCAAAAGTTCTCAACTCAAACTTGACAACCCAGTAGAGCAGGAAAAACAACAGGATTTTAAAAACAGGAAAGTAATGTATTTTTGTTTTTTGAAATACCAATGTTGGTTTTTCAAAAGTTTTTCTATTGAAAAATGAAGAGAAATGCTTAAGGCATTGCAGACTCAATCTTTTTAGGGATATTTTCTCTTTATCTGTATCTGTGTATTTTCGTGTGTTCTTGAAAAATCAGAGAGATGAGAGAACTCCGCCGTCAAAGGTTCTTCTTTTGGAATTAGCTTAGGTCTTGCCGTTTTTTCTTTTTTGGAAATTAGGTCTCCAGTCCTTTTTTAGGGTTTTTGGAAGGCCGTGTTTTAAAGAGGGAAATCCGGTTGGGCTTGGGATTTTTGGCCCTAAAATTGGGCCAATTTGAAATAAAAGGTAAATTTGTTCTTTCAAAAAGGGTCACATTACTATTAATTAAATTTATTTTATAAACTTAATTAGCATTTTAACGAATTAATTAGACTAATTGATTACCGCTAATGTATATTTTTGTGAATTTAATCTATTATCTAACAATTAAAGAGTAAATAATTCCTAAAATGCAAATTAAACCTAAGATGGCATGGAATGAAAAATGTGATAATTTTTATAATTTTTATATGATTTTAAAATATTAAACATGAATGAAATTGCACTAAATGCATACAATCAAATTAAAAGAAAATTCCTAAAATTCTATAAATTTAAAAACAAATAGGAAAAAACTTTTTTTTTGGGGAATTTTGTAGGAATGTTTTCTGTAAAATAAAAATTAGGTGCTCTCAATTCTTTATAGTGTTTAATCGAAAGAGGGATATTTTATTGAATCTTATTATAGTGTATGCCTTAGTTTATATTGGTGATTCATTAAAGTAATCAAGGGAGATTTTTGAGTTACCATTTAATTTAAGATTGAGAAATATTCGCGAGAAGATTCTCTTATATCATCCGTACCAATAGCTTCTTGCAAGAATCACCGCACTTTACATTAAATTATTTGAAAGATTTAGATTTAATCAAGAGATGAGTCTATATCGGAAGAATAAGATAATCACGTATTGAATTTGTGAGAATCGATAGAACTTCGAGAGTGAAATATAACATTATCATATCCAAAATAACAACCTTGCACTTATTATTTCAAAAGCATTATTTCTTACATTGATAAGAAACCAACTCTGCTATTCTCTGGTTATTTGCCGCCAATTGTCAATTGCTTTACTTTAGTAGTTAATCGTAGGGTTGCGGACGCGTGCAACTACCTCGCAAATCTCCGAGACATCTCTGGAACAAATAGACAACTCACTATGCCCTAGCACCTGGATCTGCACACAAGGTGCATGGAGTAATGTGAGTACGCCAACTCAGTAGTAATGAATGTAAATAAAGTCTGAGGAGTAAGAAACACATAAAATCAAGTCCTTAATTTACCATAAGCACAGTCTTTCTTTCCAACAATGTATACTTTATATCATCACGCTTAAAAAGTCGATTTCAATAAAAATCCTTTGAAAAATGTAATTTCCAACAGTTTCAATAAAATGTCCAAGACGTTTAGTGTGAAATGATATGAATCACAAGTATCCATTAGGTCAAAAACATGAATAATAAACCGCCCCTCGGACATAACATCACTCAGAATCACTCCCTTGGCATGCCTCACAATAACTCATGATCAGCCCTCGGGCAACCTCACAACCACTCATGCCTCTCAATCACTCGTCACTCATCACTCGGCACTCGCACTCAGTAGGTACTTGCGCTCACTGGGGGTGTATAGACTCCAGAGGGGCTCCTACAGCTCAAGCGCTATAACAAGCCATCTCGTGGCATCATCACTCAGGCTCTCGGTCACTTTCATATCATAAGATAGTGTAACATGATGCGGCGCGCAGCCCGAACCCATAATATCCTCACAATACAGGTCGTCGGCCTCACTCAGTCAGAAACCTCTCAAAAGCCACTCGGGCTATAAGTAAAATGGGGTACTCGACCCAAAATTATCATTTTATGCATCTAAATGGTGTAAATGAGACTGAGTTTCGAAATCAGGTAAACATAATACGACTGAGTGTAAATTATTAGTCAACACTGTGAGGAATAGTAGTAAAAATCCCCCAAGGGGTCCAAACACATGGCACAAGGCCCAAATACAACATTCAGCACAAAACATAGTAATAACCTTTGAAACATGAAATATCATATTTTTTCCAAACAAGTACGCAACTTAATAGTTGCTACGGGACGGATCAAGTCACAATCCCCAACGGTGTACACTGCACACTCATCATCTAGTATGTGCGCCACTCCAAAATAGTGATACAGTGTGAAGTCCGGGGTTTCATACCTTTAGGACGATATTTACAGACAATACTTACCTAAACCAGATGAAATCCACTCTGCGATCCTCTTGCCCCTCGACTCGGCCTCGACACCCCCCGAATCTATTCAAAATGAGATTCATATCTACAAAATACGCTAAAGGAACAAAGCCCACGCAAAAATAACCAATTTACATCAAAAATACCGAAATTGGCCAAAACCGAACCCGGGCCCACGTCTCAAAATTTGATAAAAATCACATCACAAGAATTCTCATCCTCCCATGAGTCTATACATACAAAGAACATCAAAATCGGACCTAAAATGGCCCCTCAAATCCCCAATTAAAGGTCTCCAATTACAAACCCTAGTTCCCCAATTTTTTACCCTTAATCTCATAGATTTCATGCTTAAACAACTGAAAATCAACATAGAATCGAGTACTGAGTTCAAAAATATTACATCCAGAAGTTACCCCTAAATTCCCTCTTCAAGTTCTCTCAAAAAGCTCCAAACCCGAACACAAATGGTGGAAAATGACCAAATTTCGCGAAGGCAACCTTATATAGGTTCTGCCTAGAACACTCGCACCTGCGACCCCAAGATACGCACATGCGGCGCCGCACCTGCGGAAAATCCCTCGCTGGTGCGATATTTACTTAAATCTCGAAAACCACTTTTGCGGTCAAATTCCCGCATCTGCGATCACGCAGGTGCGGTCCCCTACTCGCACCTGCGGTTTCTGACCATCACACCACTGGCCGCACCTGCGGCTGCCCATGCGCTTCTGCGGTCCCCAATCTGCAGATGCGGTTATGACAGTACCAGCAGCTCCAACTGCTCTTCCAAGCTTCCAACTTTCCGAAAATAATTCGAAATTAATCCCGAGCCCTCGGGGCCTCAACCAAAAGTACTAACAAGTCATATAACATCACCCGGACTTAGTCGAACCTTCGAAACATTAAAACAGCATCAAAATGCCGAATTAATCCAAAATTCAAGCTTATAGATTTCTAAACTTCCGAACTTCGCCAACGATGCCGAAACCACTCAAACCACGCCCGAATAACTTGAAATTGGTCACACACATCCCAAATGATAATACGAACCTCTCCCAACTTCCAGAATTCCATTCCAACCCAGATAGCTAATTTTCCACTACCAACCGGAAACCGCCAAAAATCAAAATTTCGCCAATTCAAGCCTATTACTACCACGGACCTCCGAATAATATCTCGGACAAACTCCTAAGTCCCAAATCACCTAACGAAACTATCCGAACAATAAAAACCACATTCCGAGATCATATACCTATAAGTCAACTTCCGATTGACTTTTCAACTATTTAACCAACTTATGAGACTAAGTGTCTCGTTTCTCTCCACAACCACTCCAGACCCAAACCAGCCGACCCAACACTACATAAATGAACTAATTAACACAAAACAAAGTAGAAATAGGGAAAACGGGGCTTATCTCACGGAACGACCGATCGGTTCGTTACATTCTCCCCCACTTAAACATACGTTTGTCCTTGAACGTGCCCAGAGTTGTTCCAAAAACCATCAAAATTGCCGTGAAACCTAACATGCACATACCCGGGGTGATCCCACGTCATCCTATCCCATATAGGTCCAATAGCACAACACAGTTGAAATTTTGAAATCCAACCTGACCCATAAACCATAGAACCAAATTTCCACTTCTGAAATAATTTACAAGATCAAAATTCCACAACTATAACCTGAATAAGTCTCAACACGATGTATCACACCATATCCGTAAACCAAGATGTAATCACATAATATACCGCATGACTCATACACTCATAGCGATAACTTCGAATCACATTAGCTGCTCAAAATAACCTAATACAGGTACATAACCTTTTATCAAGCAATGCCTCGCTCTAACACTTTCATATGCTGCCGATAATAAAAGAAACACGTAGAAACTAGCAACCATTCGTCCGATCAACCAGTCATGGAGCTCCACCTTCTCCGACAGGATTTATAGCAGATTTCTAAGTCGACTTCCGATATTATCCTTCTAACTATGTTGTAGTTTATTCTAACAGTATTCATTCTAGATCCAATGACCTTTACTTATCCAACACAACCACTACGATGACACGACACATCAATACAATCCAAAGACATAACCTGTTCAACCTGTGCACCCAATAACAACATCCCAACATACTCATTCATAGAAAAGATTCACACGAGAGGACTATCCCGCCAGCTTAACAAGTACCAGCACAACACCATGCTAAGAGCCTATCACACATCGTAAAACCAAAACACATGAATCCGACACCAAGGATCATACCTCTACATAACTCCGCTATAATACGTGATACCATCCAACGCTGGACCACATGAAATACTTCAAGCTACTTTAAAAAAAAAATCAATAACCATGCGCAATTCGACATCAAGTACTCAAAGTGCATTGCCATAACCACGAGAAATCAGATGATACCTTGCCACACGAACCCGAAAGAACATAAACAATACGTCTCAATCCCGCAATACCCAATTACTTACCTTAATCAAATCCCATTATAAATCCCAAATAGATACGCACCATATGTGCCTATAACCAACAATCACAACTCCTCGCAACACTGAAGGGTAACTCAGAGATCACTCCAGAACATGAATAAACTCAATGACAATCGAATGATACATCCCTCAACAATAGCAATTCAGAGTCAATAATTCCGACCCGGTGCAAAACACACACCCATATTGGGCCTACCAATGATCCCTAGACCAACTCTGGTCACCCGCAACAGGTAGACAACTCTCCGAGAGTCGACAAAGCATAAATCATGGCCCATACAAACACCGGACTAGATTTTCTCGTATCTTCACAATCCACAACCACAAAATAACCTGTTTATGAGAACTCTCAGTCTCGAAGTCCATGAAGCGCACGAATCACCATATCTGATCCCAACTCCACCGCTCGAATACATAACACACCTCTAATAATCAGTCATTCAATAGTCGATCCAACAAGAGAGCGCCGAAATACCAATGAAGCACCCTTACTCAAACACATTGCCCTTTCTGAAATGTATACCCTCATCGAGCCGTACCAATTAGTGATATCATTTACCTACTCATCTGAAACTGCCCATGATGCCTAATAATTTTATGACCTTCCTTCCAGAACAGAACCGGGACCTCACATATGCAAATCTCAACTCTACACGACATACCGCATACACCATGCCATCCTACGGTAAATGTGAGAACTTCATAATCCCTTCCGAGCCACAAGAAACTACGTACCCAACTAGCCAAGAAATTTACATTTGATCCCATCTAGAAGCAAAATCACTATACATCACATGCTCCTCATGCCAGTAGAAAATACACATCTCTAATCGTAGTAGAATGTAAAGACCCGTAAAATTTCTTGCTTAAAATAATGGCCGAACGAGTCCCCGAGTTGCTTTTACTGTGGAAATTCCTAAAACGGACCTAATTTGAACAAAAAATACCCCGGGAGCTAAGGAATTAAATTTCCCAGAAATTGGGTGTTATGCAACGCACTATGCGATCGCATAACGAGTATGCTGACCGCATAGTGGTCGCATACCTAGGTAGATTGTTTTCAAATTTTGGCCCACCTGAGGGCCATTCTGCGGTCCAATATGCGGACCGCATGTCAGGAATGCGATCGCATTCCTGACCGCATATTGAACACGGTCTTTTTATTTTCTAAATTTTTATACCCGACCCCAGTTTCATTTAACCCCTACCCCCTTTCATTTTAACTGGTTCCTAAAATAAATAGAGAGAAGTGAGAGTGGGTTCTAGAGAGATAAGTCCTCATCTTCTCCAAATTGGTCTTCCATCTATACCCAGGCTTGGAAGTTTATCGAGTAGTAGTCACCTTCTTCATCATAAGAGGTAAGTCTTCATCCTAGTTTTCCCAAATTCTAGGAATTTAAATAAGACTAAAAAACACATAGGTTGGTTCTTGAGGATGAAAGGTTGGGACCTTGCATGCATGTGAATAATCCTCCATGACCTAGTAAAGGGAAGCAAGTAGAGTAATCTTTCACTAAAAAGGGTTTTGTTAATCTAAGGGATCACATAGTATTTTATAAAATGCTCAAATGAATTCGAGACTCCTAATTCTAAGGTAAATGTGTCTCATTGTGAACTAGATTGACGGTGCTAGGTTGTTCGGTGAATTGCAATAGAAATTAAAAAAGGGGAAACTCGACTCCAGGAATGTATGGCTAGCTTTAATCTTTGTAAAATCGCCTTGTGGTGTCCGAGCATACGGTACATGTATTGGTATGAATGTGTGCAACTGGTTATTTGAATTGTGTTGAAGCGTGAAGTGTATTCCTTTCCTGTCTTTAGTTGATCACCACACTACTACGCTATGTGAAATGATGCTAGTAGGATAATGAATCCAAGAGTATGAATGTGTATGCTAAAGGTTGTGTAACTAGTAATGAAAAGGAGTTGTGGTGTGATGTAATTGAATAAAAAGGTTGTGGCAATATCGTATATGTTCACTATTTGGTAAGGTTTATTGTGGTGCAATTTTCTTTTTATACGTATTGTGAGTTGTAAAGAAGTTGTTTTCCTATTGCTGAAATTTTTTGTCATTGAATTGTGAATTATCATTGTTGATATGAGATATGATTGTTTGGTGGGATCGGGTTGCGCTCCGCAACATGAGGGATAAGGGTGATATGTGAGAAGTGATAAGGGTGTAATGTGATTTTCCGGTGGGATCGGGTTGCACGCCGCAACAGAAACCCAACAAATGATTGTGATTGTCCGGTGGGATCGGGTTGCACGCCGCAACAGACACATAATAAATGCATTTGATTGACAGGTGGGATCAGGTTGCGCACCGCAACAGAAGAAATAAGGGTGAAATGTTGAGAAGGAACAAGGGTGGAATTGGGATTGTGATTGTGATGAAGTGAAAATTGTGGAACTTGCACTGTGTATCTTTCTACATCTTGTGCAGTGATTATGTGACTCTCTGTTTGTCTCTTGCCTGTGCATTATTGAGTTTACTTAGAGTAAAGTTTGTTCATACATACCAGTACAATGCAAATGTACTAACGTCCCTTTTGCCCGGGGCGCTAAATTCTTGTGATGATTGTATGTGGTTCTATAGAAGGTACTCCAGCCCACCGATAGTAATGCCTCCTCTACGTCCTATCAGCTGTTTTGGTGAGCCCCTCTCTTCTCGGGGCCCAGTGTGGTTCATTCCACCTATTCTTCCGGATTTTTATTTTGGTAATTGTGTAAGGTATAGCCGGAGCCTTGTTACCGGCAAGTATTATATAACTCCTTCTAACTCTTAGAGGCTCCGTAGACAGGAAATGTGGGTTATGTACATATGTATTTTGGGCAGTATAAGTTGTAGACCACGTAAAGTAAACCTGTATGCTATGTAGATTTTGTAAGTACAAAAATCTATAATTAAATTCCAGGTTGTAAGAATATGTCTAAATTATAATTGAATAATGTACATTGGAATTCTCGGGATAATATGTGGGATGGAAAAAGGAATCCAGATCTGCTTGACTTGGGCTACCTGGTCGAGTGCCGGTCGTGTCCCTTGGTTTTGGGGCGTGACAAACTTGGTATCAAAGCCTGAGGTTTTAAAAGAGTCCTAGGATGTCTCAGAGCCGTGTCTAGTAGAGCCCTTCTTATCGGTGTGTTGTCGACCACATCTATAATTAGGGGTCTACACGGACATTTAGGAAATTACTCTTTTCATTGTTATTCTATATCGTGCGGTGAGGTGGAAAGTGAAAATGTCCTTGTCTAATTCGTGCTTTGTTCCGAAATGTTTCGGTAATGGCACCAAAGAAGAGAGCTCGACTCGGTCTTGAGGCCAATGCCACCCCAAGTGTGGTTGTGAATCATGTACCTGGTAGTGCGGGTGAGAGTGACTCCCCGACCTTGAATCTACCGGACCCTTCTAATCCGGATCAAAGCATTCCTATTCCTGCGGCGGTGGGGGGTGCTGCAATCCCTCCCGCTGATATTCCTGATCCCTCTACGGTTCCAGCTTCTGGTCCCGGTGCGTCCGAGGGGGACCTCAGAGGAGCTATTCATATGTTAACTGAGCTGGTGGCCGCTCAGGCCCAAAGATCTCATGCTACCCCTGCGTCCTCCAGCGGACAGGGAGATTCCGCCGGCTCCAAAGTCAACCAGTTTCTGCGGTTGGCCCCTCCAGAGTTCTCAGGTACGGATCCAGAGGCCGATCCACAGGATTTTCTTGATGAGATGTACAAGACCCTTCAAGTGATGAAGGCTACAGGGACAGAGGGGGTTGAGTTAGCTTCGTACAGGATGAGGGGAGCAGCATATTCCTGGTTCAAGATGTGGGAGGGTTCCCGTGGGGAGGGAAGTCCTCCGGCTAGATGGGGCGAGTTCGTGGATGCGTTCATGGATCACTTTTTGCCTGCCGAGACTGTTGCAGCCCGTGCTACTGAGTTTGAGGTCCTGAAGCAGGGCAGTACGAGTGTTTGGGAGTACCACATGGAGTTCGTAAGGTTGTCAAAGTATGCTCCCCAGTTAGTGTCGACCATGGATGCTCGAGTTCGACGATTTGTTTAGGGTCTCAGTCCTTTGGTTGAGAATGAGGCTGCTACAGCGACTTTGCACTCGGACATGAATTATGGGACGATTATGGGATTCGCCCAGGCTAGGGAGGCTAGAAAGTTGAAGATACGGGCAGACAGGGAGAGTAGCAGCAGAACCCGGTCGGTGGGTCACTCAGGGAGCGCAGTTTCAGGGGGGAGACCAATTCAGGGGAGGGGGCCATCAGGGCCATCCCATTCTTATGCATAGTCCTCAGCCAGTGCACCGCTATTCGTGCACCGTTATCAGCCGAATAGTCAGTGGAGACTAGGGTTCGACAGCAGGAGACCCCATCAGTCAGGTCGTCCCGGAGAAAGGTTCCAGCAGCAGGGGAGGGCTCTGTGCCCTCAGTGCGGAGGGTTCCATACTGAGGCCTGTTATTTGGATCGCCCGATATGCTACAGGTGTGGGTGAGGGGTCATCTTCAGCGGGATTGCCGTGCGCCCAACCAGGGCAGGGGTAGGGAGTTTTCCCAAGAATTCGATTCTTCGGCCGCCACATCTTCAGTGCGTCCTCCAGCTCCAGCAGGACGTGGTGTAATTAGGGGTGGGGCTCGTGGTAGAGGTAGACCCAGCCGATTCTATGCTTTGAGTGGTCTCCAGAACGCGGAGGCTTCTCCAGATGTCGTCACAGGTATTCTGAATGTTCAAACACTTGATTGCTATGCTCTTATTGATCCGGGGTCCTCCTTGTCCTATGTTACCCCGTTTATTGCTTCAAGTTTTGGGATAGAACCCGAACAACTTCATGAGCCGTTCTCTGTATCGACTCCGGTTGGTGATTCTATTACAGCAGCGCGAGTCTATAAGAATTGTGTTGTCACGGTATGTGGTCGCGTTACCACGACCGATCTT
>ML275752.1:23138-41950 GCA_005239495.1 Nicotiana undulata
AGTTTCCTAATGAGCCGGTTATTGAGTGGAAGGGGAATGGTGTGGTGCCGAAAGGTAGGTTTATCTCCTGCCTTAAGGCCTCGAAGATGATTAAGAAGGAGTGTATCTATCATTTGGTCTGGGTCGCGGACAGCGCTTCAGAAGTGTTGGCCCCCGAGTCCGTGCCAATTGTGAATGAGTTTCTTGAAGTATTTCCGGACGAGCTTCCAGGGATTCTGCCAGATAGAGAGATCGATTTTGGGATTGATGTACTACTAGATACGCAGCCAATATCTATTCCACCATACAGAATGGCGCCAGCAAAGTTAAGGGAGTTAAAGGAGCAGTTAAAGGATTTATCATATAAGGGGTTCATTCGGCCGAGTGTGTCGCCGTGGGGTGTTCCGGTTCTTTTTGTTAGGAAGAAGGATGGGTCGCTTCAGATGTGTATTGATTATCGGCAGCTCAACAAAGTCACTATCAAAAACAAGTATCCATTGCCTCGAATAGATGATTTGTTTGATCAATTGCAAGGTGCGAGGTTCTTCTCCAAAATTGATTTACGGTCTTGGTATCATCAGTTGAAGATCAGGGAGCAGGATATTCCTAAGACCGCCTTCAGGACTCGTTATGGTCATTTTGAATTTTTGGTAGCGTCTTTTGGGCTGACCAATGCTCCAGCAGCTTTTATGGATCTTATGAATCGGATTTTCAAGCCATTTCTAGACTCATTCGTGATTGTTTTTATTGATGACATCCTTGTCTACTCGCGGATTCGGGAAGATCATGCTAATCACCTTAGAGCAGTCTTGCAGGATCTTCATCATCATCACCTGTATGCTAAATTTTCGAAATGAGAGTTTTGGCTAGAATCAGTCGCGTTTTTGGGTCATGTTGTTTCCAGAGAAGGGATTCAGGTTGATCCCCAGAAGATCGCGGCAGTGAAAAATTGGCCTAGATCAACAACCCCGATGGAGGTTCACAGTTTCTTGGGTCTAGCTGGGTATTATCGGAGGTTTTTTTAGGGATTCTCTACCCTCGCCTCCCCATTGACTTAATTGACACAGAAAGCAGTGAAGTTCCAGCGGTCCGACGCATGTGAGAAAAGTTTTTAGGAATTGAAGTCGAGATTGACTTCGGCACCGGTATTGACCTTGCCAGAAGGTATAGAGTGATTTTTGGTTTATTGCGATGCTTCAAGGGTTGGTTTGGGGTGTGTGTTGATGCAACATGGGAAGGTCATAGCGTATGCTTCAAGGCAACTCAAGAATCACGAGAAGAATTATCCGACACATGATTTGGAGCTCGCGGTTGTGGTGTTTGCATTAACAATTTGGCAACATTATCTTTATGGGGTGCACGTGGACGTGTTCTCAGACCACAAGAGTCTTCAGTATCTACTCAAGCAGAAGGATTTGAATCTAAGGCAACGGAGGTGGTTAGAATTGCTCAAAGATTATGATATGAACATTTTGTACCATCCAAGGAAGGCGAATGGGGTGGCCGACGCTCTTAGTCGGAAGTCTATGGGTAGTTTGGCTCATTTGGAAGCAGATCAGAGGCCTTTAACTAAGGAGGTTTATTAATTAGCCAGTTTGGGGGTTTGTCTTTTGACCTCAGGCGAAGGGGAGGTTATGGCGCACAATGGGGCAGAATTGTCGCTGGTAGCGGAAGTCAAAGAAAAGCAGTTTAGTGATCCAACATTGGCACAGTTGAAGGAGGCAGTTCTGAATAACAAGATTTTGGCATTTTCACTCGGCAACAATGATGGATTGCTGCGATGTCAAGGTAGGCTATGTGTTCCAGATGTGGATAATCTTCGGGAGAGGGTAATGGCGGAGGCTCATAGCTCCAGGTATTCTGTGCACCCAGGTTCTACGAAAATGTATCATGATCTCCAGGAAATTTATTGGTGGAGCGGTATGAGGAGGGATGTGGCGGACCTTGTATCCAAATGTTCAAATTGTCAATAGGTGAAGGCCGAGCATCAGAGGCCCGGTGGGTTAACCCAGCTTATGGAAATACAAATGTGGAAGTGGGAAATGTTTAATATGGATTTCGTGGTAGGGTTACCTCGCACTCAGCGCAAGTTCGACTCGATTTGGGTGATAGTGGATCGACTTACGAAATCAGCTCACTTTTTGCCAGTCAAGTCCACCGATATAGCGAAACAGTATGCTCAATCGTACACCAAGGATATAGTTAGACTTCATGTCACTCCAGTTTCTATTATCTCAGATCGAGGGGCCCAGTTTACAGCTAATTTTTGGCGGAAATTTCAGCAAGGTTTGGGTACTCAAGTAAATCTCAGCACGACTTTCCATCCACACACTGACGGTCAGGCAGAGCGGACTATTCAGACGCTTGAAGACATGCTACGGGCTTTTGTTTTAGACTTCAAGGATAATTGGGATGATCATTTGCCGTTTGTCGAGTTTGCTTATAATAACAGATTCCATGCTAGTATTCGAATGGCCCCATTTGAGGCATTGTACGGAAGGAGGTGTAGATCTCCGATCGGATGACTTGAGGTTGGTGAAGCAGAATTGTTAGGACCAGATCTTGTGCACCAAGCTATGGAGAAAGTTAGAACCATTCAGGAAAGGATGAAAACTGCTCAGAGTCACCAGAAATCTTATGTCGATGTTCGCCGGAGAGAATTAGAATTCCAAGTAGATGATTGGGTGTTCTTAAAGGTGTCTCCCATGAAGGGAGTGATGCGGTTTGGGAAGAAAGGGAAGTTGAGCCCTAGGTACGTCGGGCCGTATCAGATTTATCAAAGGGTTGGGCAAGTATCTTATAGGTTGGAATTTCCCCCTGAGTTGTCATCAGTACACCCGGTGTTCCACTTGTCCATGTTGAAAAGGGTAATTGGAGATCCATCCACCATCGTGCCAGTCGAAACAACTGAGGTAAATGAAGAACTATCGTATGAAGAGGTTCCGATTGCTATTCTTGATAGGAAAGTCCGTAAATTGAGAAATAAGGAAGTTGCTTCAGTCAAAGTGTTATGGCGAAGTCAGCAAGTCGAAGAAGCTACATGGGAAGCGGAGAAGGAAATGAAAGAAAAGTACCCCCACTTGTTTGAATGAGTCTAGTAGTAAATCGTGCGTGTTCCTAATCCTAGGCAATTGTAAGTTGTGGTTAATGTTGCATAAGAAGGGACCCTAACTTGTTTTCCCCTAAAAAGCCTTGTTGTTGTAACTTTTCTATGCATACCACAATTGTTTGTGCTGCCCTTACTTGAAAAATATGTGACCCCTTTAAAGCAAATAAAAGTTTTGGGAAACAAATGTGCTAAGTAAGTGATTAATGGTAGTGTAGATTGGTAATGGTTAAATGAATTGTCTATGATCTATTGAGGTGATTGAACTGTATGGGGCGCACTGAAATGGCCCACAATTATGTGCAAATATGTCACACTAATTGGATCATGTGCCATTGTGAGGTAAGGAGAATGAGTTATGTGTAGTTGATAAAGTGATCAAATACTGTAAATTGCTGAGGTAACAACTTGGTGTGTGCGCTATTGAATGGTTAAAACTGTGTAATAGTGCTTGGAAATGTGTTTCGGGGGCTCTCTGACAGGTAGATAGGCCTAATTACAAAGGAAACTCTAGCAAAAGTTTCTAAAAATATTGAAGTTAGTGTAAATTGGGAAGTTTGCATATCATGTTTTCAGAACCCAATGATTTCCAAAATCCTCATTCGAGGACGAATGATATTTAAGGGGGGGGGAGAATGTAATGACCCGTAAAATTTCTTGCTTAAAATATTGGCCGAACGAGTCCCCGAGTTGCTTTTACTGTGGAAATTCCTAAAACGGACCTAATTTGAACAAAAAGTACCCCGGGAGCTAAGGAATTAAATTTTCCAGAAATTGGGTGTTATGCGACGCACTATGCGATCGCATAACNTACTGTGGAAATTCCTAAAACGGACCTAATTTGAACAAAAAGTACCCCGGGAGCTAAGGAATTAAATTTCCCAGAAATTAGGTGTTATGCGACGCACTATACGATCGCATAACGTGTATGCGGACTGCATAGTGGTCGCATACACAGGAAGATCACTGCCCAACTGAAGGACAACTATGCGGTCCAATCTGTGACCGCATTTCGGTTCTGCGGATCGCATAGCTGTCGCATTATTGCCTTTGAGTTTTGGGGAGGGGTGNCAATTTTGGCCCACCCGAGGGCCATTATGCGGTCCAATATGCGGACCGCATGTCAGGAATGCGATCGCATTCCTGACCGCATATTCGACACGGTCTTTTAATTTTCTAAATTTTTATACCCGACCCCAGTTTCATTTAACCCCTGCCCCCTTTCATTTTAACTGGTTCCTAAACAAAATAGAGAGAAGTGAGAGTGGGTTATAGAGAGAGAAGTCCTCATCTTCCCCAAATTGGTCCTCCATCTCTACCCATGCTTGGAAGTTTATCGAGTAGTAGTCACCTTCTTTATCATAAGAGGTAAGTGTTCACCCTATTTTTCCTAAATTCTAGGAATTTAACTAAGAATAAAACACACATAGGTTGGTTCTTGAGGATTAAAAGTTGGAACCTTGCATGCATGTGAATAATCTTCCATGACCTAGTAAAGGGAAGCAAGTAGAGTAATCTTTCACTAAAAAGGGTTTAGTCAATCTAAGGGATCACATAGTGTTTGATAAAATGCTCAAATGAATTCAAGACTCCTAATTCTAAGGTAAATGTGTAGCATTGTGAACTAGATTGACGGTGCTAGGCGGTTCGATGAATTGCAATAGAAATTAAAAAGGGGAAACTCGACTCTAGGTATGTATGGCTAACTTTAATCTTTGTAAAATCGCCTTGTGGTGTCCGAGCATACAGTACATGTATTGGTATGAATGTGTGCAACTGATTGTTCGAATTGTGTTAAAGCATGAAGTGTATTCCTTGTCTGTCTTTAGTTGATCACCACACTACTACGCTATGTGAAATGATGCTAGTAGGGTAATGAATCCAAGAGTATGAATGTGTATGCTAAAGGTTGTGTAACAAGTAATGAAAAGGAGTTGTGGTGTGATGTAATTGAATAAAAGGATGTGGCAATATCGTATATGATTCACTGTTTGGTAAGGTTTGTTGTGGGACGATTTTCTTTTTATACGTATTGTGAGTTTTAAAGAAGTTGTATTCCTATTGCTGAAATTTTCTGTGATTGAATTGTGAATTGTCATTGTTGATGTGATATGATTGTTTGGTGGGATCGGGTTGCGCGCCGCAACATGAGGTATAAGGGTGATATGTGAGAAGTGATAAGAGTGTGATGTGATTGTCCGGTGGGATCGGGTTGCACGCCGCAACAGAAACATAATAAATGATTTTGATTTATAGGTGGGATCGGGTTGCGCGCCGCAACAGAACAAATAAGGGTGAAATGTTGAGAAGGGACAAAGGTGGAATTGCGATTGTGATTGTAATGAAGTGAAAATTGTGGAACTTCCATTGTGTATCTTTCTATATCTTGTGCAGTGATTGTGTGACTCTCTGTATGTCTCTTGCCTATGCATTATTGAGTTTACTTAGAGTAAAGTTTATCCATACATACCAGTACAATTCAAATGTACTGACGTCCCTTTTGCTGGGGGCGCTACATTCTTGTGATGATTGTAGGTGGTTCTATAGAAGGTACTCCAGCCCACCGACAATAGTGCCTCTTCTACGTCGTATCAGCTGTTTTGGTGAGCCCCTCTCCTCTCGGGCCCAGTGTTGTTAATGCTACCTCATCTTCCGGATTTTTTTATTTTTGTATTTGTGTAAGGTATAGCCGGAGCCTTGTTACCGGCAAGTACTATATAACTCCTTCGTGCTCTTAGAGGCTCCATAGACAGGAAATGTGGGTTATGTACATATGTATTTTGGGCAGTATAAGTTGTAGACCACGTAAAGTAAACATGTATGCTATGTATATTTTGTAAGTATTGTACCACATGTGGGTAATGACAAAAATCTATAATTAATTTCCAGGTTGTAAGAATATGTCTAAATTATAATTGAATAATGTACATTGGAAATCTCGGGATAATATGTGGGATGAAAAAAGGAATCCAGGTCCGCTTGACTGGGGCTACCCGGTCGAGTGTCGGTCGTGTCCCTTGGTTTTGGGGCGTGACATAGAAGCCATCAAGAACTCTCGGAACCCCATTTGTACAACACCAAACCGTCAGGACCGAATCCTTCTAACTCAACCAATATACGCATGTAGCCAAAACCCAAGAGCATTGCTAAGAAACACCTGTAAAAACTCATTGCATCATAAACACCCAAAGATCTAATCATATCCTTTACCATGCCGATCCGAACTACTTCCAAGCTCTCCTATTTGTCCAAGTTCCTTCTGACTTACCTTCGAATTGATACTTCTCCTTGCCATAATACCGCAATTCTCAACCTAGACTCACCACACGAGGCCCAAGCATAAGACCATACCGTCTAAGGCTCGTAAGCCGCCGAATACTCTCTCAAATATCCCCAACAGTACCACATTCAAAATACTTACCCTGAAGAGACTTCCTGCAAATCTAAAGCCATTATCTTCACATTCCTGATACTGATATGTAGAATCCATGATAACGTAGAAATGCCACAAGCCTTGAAACCTTCCACGTAATCTCTGTTCTAGCCCAATACACACCTTGAAGATCCTCAATTGCTACATATAACCTTGAATCCATCAGAACCATTCTCGAGAGTCATCCACTCTATGCAAATCTCAATTACACTGACCAAGCAGACAGAATGACCTGGCCCTATTTACACACCACATACTAGGAAGTAATCTACACACTTAAAGAAACAAGCAAATTCGTACATTGAACACACTACACTTTTTACAATTACAACTCAATCATTCAATAAACCCCATCTACCCGTAGAGTACATTACAACCTATATCGAAAAATTTCCATTACACGAGTCATACCCAGACTCCAACTCTGCAGGTCATATCTGATTCACCAATATACCTCGAACCGAAACCAATACAACATATAATCGTGCAATCAACTTATAATTAACAGACTCCCTCACTTGGCTCAAAGCCAAAGATTAAGAAAACTAATAACTCACAATGCCCATACACTATCACTGCCACCATGCTGCAGTGAGATTCAACTAAATCCTTTATACGCTCATATGACACAAACCATCTAACATCTCAAATCATATACAAATATTGCATTCACCATTTTAATGGTCATGCCAATTCCCACAAGCAATCCAAACTCAAATTGCAACATATATCAATTACTGAAAAAGAGGACTTGCTAGAAAAACCACCTAAGGATCACACAACCTCAGGACACCCCGCGGGAAATAGCCCCGCCTGCTTAGCCTCAAACTGACCTCTCTCTATACCCTTCCCAACAATCATAGATAATACACAATCATTTTATCCTTCTACGTCTAACACAACCAACGCCTACCCTCGAGGTGTTACAATACGCGATATAAGAACCTGAAACTGATGGCAGAACTAACACTGGAGTTGTGGTCAAAGAAATCTTGAGCTTCTGGAAGCTCTACCCATACTCGTCTGACCACCTGAATACCCTCACTGGACACCACGTGCCCCAAGAATGCTACTGAACTGAGCCAAAAATTCACACTTGGTGAACTTTGCATAAAGCTTCCCCTCCATAAATCTCTATACTACCCTCCTCAATGCTAAGTATGCTCCATCTGGCTACGTGAGTACGCCATGATGCTATCAACGAATACAATAATGAAGGAGTATAAATACAGCTGGAATACATTGTTAATCAAATACATGAACGCTACTGGGGCATTGGTCAGCCCAAAAGACATCACCAGGAACTCATAACACAATAGAAAGATCCGCTTCACTCCAAAACTAAAAAAACATGAGAGGGCTTCCAATAAACTCACAACTCGAAGCCAAGTGCAAACTCGAGACAGAAATCAAACACTCTATAGTTCTTGCCATATTTGAAGCCAATCCTTTTGTCACAATCAAACAATTTGAACACAGCTCACCATCGAATCACACTTGACACCTAGTCATCTAGTCACAAAGTCCCAACAATAAGGACATAAACGGATATATAAGCCCCCAAATGCATGTGCTTACACAAAGAAATCTCAGCACTCAAGCCACATACAAACTCCGACCTCAAGTCCTCCAGACTAGCCCATTATCAACATGCTAAAAATCACATCTCGTACCTCACCTATGGAAATTACAAGTCGTCGATGCACAACTGATACCAAGCGCTCACGTGCACATTTGAATACACGAAAGGAATTTTAAGACTTACACTTTTGGTCGAATAAATGGATTCGCACGACCAAAATTCAAGAATATGAGATTTTTCCTAAGTGTTCTGTATCCCATCGAAGATAAGTACAAACGTCTCTGTACCGATCCGCAAGACTTTACTAAACCTGCTCATGACCGGTGAGTCCTATGTAACCTAGGCTTTGATACCAACTTGTCACGACCCCAAATCTAAACTAGTCGTGATGGCGCATATCATGGAACTAAGACAACCAAATTAACACTAAAAATGTAAACAACCTTTCATTTATATCATTACTAAACTAATAATCCATAAAAGTTACGTTTAAACATTTTTAGGCAGATAAAGCTATACCGAATGTTAAATACAACCCCAAGATCCAGGAGTCACTGGTCATGAGCATCTAAAAAAAATATAAAAGTCTGGAAAATAAACTATATAATAGTAAGAAGGAGAAAGCAGGGTTGCGGACGCGTGCAGCTACCTCGCAAATCAACGAGAAGTCTCTGGAACAGATAGACAGCTCACTCTGCCCTAGCACCTGGATCTGCAGACAAGGTGCAGGGATAATGTGAGTATGCCAACTCAGTAGTAATGAAAGTAAATAAAGTCTGAAAAATAAGAAACACATCAAATCAAGTCATCAATTCACAATAAGCACAGTCTTTCTTTCCAACAGTGTATACGTTAAATCATCACGCTTAAAAAGCCAATTTCAGTGAAAATCCTTTGAAAAATGTAATTTCCAATAGTTTCAATAAAATGTCCAAGAAGTTTAGTGTAAAATGATATGAATCACAAGTAGCCACTCGGGCAAAAACATGAATAATAAACCGCCCCTTGGGCATAACATCACTCAGAATCATTCCCTCGGCATGCCTCACAATCACTCATGATCAGCCCTTTAGGCAACCTCACAACCACTCATGCCTCCTAATCACTCGTCACTCGGCACTCGCACTCAGTAGGTACTTGCGCTCACTGGGGGTGTACAGACTCCGTAGGGGCTCCTACAGCCCAAGCGCTATAACAAGCCACCTCGTGGCATCATCACTCAGGCTCTCGGCCTCTTTCATATCATAAGATAGTGTAACATATTATGGCACACAACCCGATCCCATAATATCCTCACACCATAGGCCGTCGGCCTCACTCAGTCAGAAACCTCTCAAAAGAAACTCGTGCTATAAGTAAAACAGGGTACTGGACCAAAAATTATCATTTTATGCATCAAAATGTTGTAAATGAGACTAAGTTTTGAAATCAGTTAAACATAATACGACTGAGTGTAAATTATAAGTCAACACAGTGAGGAATAACAGTAAAAAGCCCCCAAGGGGTCCAAACACTAGGCACGAGGCCCAAATACGATATTCCGCCCAAAACATAGTAATAATATTTGAAACATGAAAAATCATATGATTTGTAATCAAATACGCAACTTAATAGTTGCTACGGGGCGGAAAAAGTCACAATCCCCAACGGTGTACGCCAAACACTCGTCATCTAGTATGTGCGCCACTCCAAAATAACGATACAGTGTGAAGTTCGGGGTTTCATACCCTCAGGACGATATTTACAGACATTACTTACCTCAAACCGGATGAAAACCACTATGCTGTGCTCTTGACACGCGACTCGGCCTCAACACTCCCCGAATCTATTCAAAATCAGATTCATATCAACAAAATATGCTAAAGGAACAAATCCCATGCGAAAATAACCAAATTACATCAAAAATTCCAAAATTGGCCAAAACTGACCCCCGAGCCCATGTCTCGAAATTCGATAAAAATCACATCACTAGAATCCTCATCCTCCCAAGAGTCTATACATACCAAGGACATAAAAATCGGACCTCAAATGGCCACTCAAATCCCCAATAAAAGGTCTCCAATTACAAGCCCTAATTGCCCACTTTTTCACCCTTAATCTCATAGATTTCATGCTTAAACAACTGAAAATCAACATAGAATCGAGTACTGAGTTAAAAAACATTACCTCCAAAAGTTACCCCTCAATTCCCTCTTCAAATCCTCTCAAAAAGTTCCAAACCCGAACACAAATGGTGGAAAAATGACCAAATTTTGCTAAGGCAACCTTATATAGGTTCTGCCTAGAAATCTCGCACCTGCGACCCCAAGATACGCACCTGCGGAAAATCCCTCGCAGGTGTGATATTTACTTAAATCTCGAAAACCGCTTCTGCGATCAAATTTCCGCATCTGCGATCACGGATGTGCGGTCCCCTACTCGCACTTGCGATTTCTGACCATCACACCACTGACCACACTTGCGGCTGCCCATGCGCTTCTGTGTCCTCGCACTTGCGGTCCCCAATCCGCAGGTGCGGTTATGACAGCACAGCAGGTCCAGATGCTCTTCCAAGCTTCCAACTTTTCGAAACTCATCCGAAATCAATACCGAGCCCCTCGGGGCCTCAACCAAATGTACTAACAAGTCATACAACATCACCCAAACTTAGTCAAACCTTCGAAACATTCAAAACAACATCAAAACGCCGAATTAACCCCAAATTCAAGCCTAAGGATTTCTAAATTTTCGAAATTCGCCATTGATGCCGAAACCACTCAAACCACGTCCGAATGACCTGAAATTTTGCACACACATCCCAAATGACAATACGAACCTATCCCAACTTTCGGAATTCCATTCCAACCCCAATACGTTTTTTTCCATCTTTAGCAGTTCCATATTAATCGGTAAACTCAAATTACAACATATATCATTTACTGGTAAAAGAGGACTTGCTACAAAACAACATAAGGATCACACAACCTCAGGACACCCCGTGGGAGATAACCCCGCCTGCTTAGCCTTGAACTTACATCGCTCTATACCCTTCCAAAAACCATAGCTATTACGCAATCACTTTACCCTCCTACATTTAAACACAACCAACGCCTACCCTCAAGGCAACACAATACGCGATATAAGAACCGGGAGCTGAGGGCAGAACTAACACTAGAGCTATGGTCAAAGCAATCTTGAGCTTCTGAAAGCTCTCTCCACACTCGTCTGACCACGTGGATACCCTCACTCGACTCCACGTGTCCCAAGAATGCTACTGAACTGGGCCAAAATTCACACTTGGAGAAATTTGCATAAAGCTTCTCCTCCCTCAATCTATATAATACCATCCTCAAATACTGAGAATGCTCCTCTTGTCTATGTGAGTATGCCAGGATGCCATCAATGAATACAATAATGAAGGAGTAAAAATACGGCCGGAATACACTGTTAATCAAATCCATTAAAACTGTTGGGGCATTGGTCAGCCCAAAAGACATCACCATGAACTCATAACACAGCATGAAGATACACTTCACTCCACAGCTAAACTATATTAAAGGTCCTTCAATTCATTCACAACTCGAGGACATATGCCAACTCAAGACAGAAACACTCAATAGTTCTTGCTACATCTCCCGCCAATTCTTTTTGTTACAGTCAAACAATCTGAACACATCTCACCCTCATTTCACAGTCACAATATAGTATTCCAATCACACAATCCCACCCATAAGGACACAAACGGACATATAAGTCCCAAATTCACGTGCTCACACAATCGAAATCTCAGCACTCAAGCCACAGACAAAACCCAACCTCAAGTCCTCCAGACTAACCCATTATAAACATCCTAAAAATCACATCTCATCATTGGAAATAACAAGCCGTCGATGCACAGCCGATACCGAGTGCTCAGGTGCGCATTCGAATACGTGAAAGGAATTGAAATAGTTACGCTTTTGGATGAATAAATGGATTCACGCAACAAGAATTTAAGAATGTGAGATTTTTCCTAAAGGTTCTGTAGCCTCTCGAAGATAAGTACATACATCTCCGTACCGATCCGCAAGACTCTACTATGCCTGCTCATGACTCGTGAGACTTATGTAACATAGGCTCGGATACCAACTTGTCACGATCCCAAACCACCCCGGTCGTCGTGGCGCCTATCGCAGTACTAGTCTAGTCGATTCATTAAACAAAGCATGAAATGATTCCGTTCAATAAATCAATTTACAAATCTTTTTCATCATAAATATTTCATTAAACACTTCAAAACAAGTGAACATAAAAAAAACATAAAATCAATGGGCCGACCTTGGTGTCACTAGTCATGAGCATCTATGACACAAGTATGAAACAGTCTACTCGAAAGGCAAGATAAATTTAATAAAATAATCTACTGAAAAAATATGAGGTAGAAGAGAAAGGATGCGATCTCCATACAACTACCTTGCTAAATTCCGACAACAGCTGATGATATATCAACTCACACTCGAGCGTCCTATGACACCTGAATCTGCAAACAAGGTGCAGGGAGTAACGTGATTACACCAACTGAGTAATTAACAATTATAACTAAAGACTGAGTGCAATAACACGCATTTTAAATCAAAACTTAAAACATAATCTCAGTGAAACAACAAGATCAAATCAGTATTCAAATCAGAGTATCTCATAGAACTCCAAATTCATTGGAAATCGTATGAAATTTTTTTTATCAGTTTCAATAGAGGATCAATATAAAAATAGAGTCAAAATAGTGTGTTTCATATACAAGCCCCTCGGGAAAACATATCACTCATAAACAGCCTCTCGGGCAAGCCGCATTGTCATTCATAAACAGCCTTGGGGGGGCAAGCCTCACTATCACTCATGAACAGCCACTCAGGCATACCTCACAATCACTCATGTCTCCCAGTCACTCATCACTCGGCACTCGTACTCGCACTCAGTAGGTACCTGCGCTCACTGGGGGTGTGTACAGACTTCGGAGGGGCTCCTTCATCCCAAACACTATAACAAGCCAAATCATGTCATATATCACTCTGGCACTCGGCCTATTTATAACATTTTGCGGCGTGTAGCTTGATCCCATATCATATCCTCACAAATCAAGCCCTTGGCCTCACTCAGCTATAAACCTCACAAACCCCTCGGGCATTTCAGTAAAACTAGGGGACTCAACCCAAAATAACTTTCATATGCATCAAAGTAGAGTAATGAAACTCAATTAAACATTAAATAGGTAAAAATCATGACTGGGTGTAGATTTCATATCAAAATAGGGTGAGGGTAGTAATAAAATACCTTTGAGGGTCCAAACAGAATTGGCATAAGGCCCAAACATGGCATTCTGCGCAAGTTAAAAGAATAATTTCTAAAACAGTTAGATATCATATAGGTTTTACCAAAATAGGCAACTCTAAAGTTGTTATGGGATGGAACAAGTCACAATCCCTACTGGTGCACGCCCACACGCCTGTCACCTAGCATGTGTGTCACCTCATATAAAGAAATAGTACGAAATCCCGAGGTTTCATACCCTCAGGGCTAGATTTACAATCGTTACATACCTCAAACCGGAAGAAAATCTACTCCGCGATGCCCTTGCCGCTCGACTCGGCCTCAAATCTCCCCGAATAAATCCAAAATCAGTATCACATAATTAATACATGCTAAAGGAACAAAGACCACTCAAAAATTATCAAATTAAATAAAAATTCCCGAAATTGGCCAAACCCTACCCACGGGCCCACGTCTCGGAATCCGATAAAAATTACAAAACTACAATCCTTATCCTCTCACGAGTTCATAGATACCAATTTTACCAAAATCTAACTTCATTTTACCCATCAATTACCCAAATTTAGCTCTCAAGTTCCAAGCCCTAATTCCCCAATTTTCACCCCTAATCTCCACAAATTTCAAGCTTAATCTACTGAAAATCACCATACATTCGAGTTTTAGGTTCAAAACAAATACCTCAACGAGTTTCCCCTTGAATCCCTCTTCAAAATCCTAAAAAAGCTCCAATCCAGTCTTCAAAAATGATGGAAATAGGCAAAAATCCGCGAAGGGTTTAATTTATACCTTCTGCCCAAGCATTTCCGCACCTGCGGCCTAATACATGCGCCTGCAGGACCGCACATCTGGTCCCCTCTCCGCATCTGCGAGTTTCACTTACTCACCAGCTTCAGCGCCTGCGCCCTAGGACTCGCACTTGCGAGCTCGTAGGTGCGTTCAAATACTCTACTCATGCGACAAAGTCCGGATATGTGGTTACTTCCCGCGCTTGCGATCATCGCACCTACGGTCCGCACTCCGCAGGTGCGGACACACCAGAAGAAGCAGCTTCAACTGCAAAAATCCAACTTCCAACTTCTTCGATAACCGTCTGATACCATCCGGAGCCCCTCGGGTCCTCAACCAAATATACTAACACGACACATATCATCACCTAAAAATTTTCAAACCTTCAGAACACCCAAAACAACATCAAAACACCGGATTAACCCCAAATTAAAGCCTAAGGATGTCTAAACTTCAAAAATTCGCCAACGATGCTGAAACCAACCAAACCACTTCTCAATGACCTGAAATTTTGCACACACATCAGAAACGACACTACTAACCTATTCCACTTTACGGAATTCCATTCCGACCCCGATATCTAATTTTCCAATGCCGACCGAAAATCGCAAAATATCCAATTTCGCCAAGTCAAGTCTAATTCTACCACGGACCTCTGAATTACATTCCGAACATGTTCCTAAGTCAAAAATCACCTAAAGAAGCTATTAGAGTAATAAAAATCCTAATTTGAGGTAGTTTACCTATAAGTAAACTTCCAGCTTACTTTTCCAACTAACTGACCACCTTAAGAGACAAAGTGACTCATTCCTCTCCAGAATCGCTCCGAACCCGAGCCATCGAACCCGACACAACATGATAGAGCTGAAAAACATATAATGAAGCAGAAATGGAGGAAACTAGGCTAAAAATCTTGGAACGACCCGTCGGGTCGTTACATATGTATATTTTAGTTATTTACGTAGTTTTTTGTGTCAAAATAGAATTTAATATTTTACTATGCTAAATTATTATTTTCAATCATTCTAGAGCATAAATAATATTTTTATTTATTTATTATTCATACTTTTAAATTTATTTTAGATGAATTTTGTGTATTTAAATTGTAGCCAAATTCTGAGTTAAGTTCAGACCAAAATAAAGGCTGAATCCCTTATCCCAATAGCCCCCAACCCAAACCAAATGACCCTTTAATAAGACACGGTCAGTACCCGTCTTAACGACATGCCCTGTTAAATTTTTTTACCTAACCGTTGAACTTTAAAGATCAACGGCCCTCATCCTCCCCTTTGAATTAACCTAACCCAAACCCTAACCTTATTTTACCTGTCCTCTGCCCCCAAATCCTCTCGAGTCGTCTCCTCTCCTCATAAACCCTAGTTGTTGCCTCTAGCTCTCCTCCTAATCCAATCCGTTCATGGATTATCACACTGATTTGATTACATTTTTGGGATTATATCGTTGTTACTTGTGTAAATATAGTTTTACTTAAGTACTTGCCCATCTTTGGAAGTATCTGTCTTTGAATCAAAGTGGATCAACTTTATTCTCCTAGTTTGGACGTCATTTCGTCCTTATACATTTATGACAAGGTGATATGAGGCCGATTCACCAAGATCTTTGGTCGATTATTTTATTTCCGTCAAACTAGGGTTTGGTATTTCAATTTTTATTTTCTTTACTTGTTCTATTATCGATTACATGTGATTTATTTTCCTTATTGGTGTTTGATTAATTGTTTTCCATGTTTGTTCTTTCAATTGTTCTACTATATAACCCCCTCCCCGAATTACTTTGGACGGATAGGGACTCACTTAAATTAAATATTGTTACTCTCTTTTTCTTTCATTCTTACTCGTTATACTTTGAAATCTGACACCTTTTCCAGATGAAAGCCAAGGCCATTCAAATTCGATTGTGTTCTTTCTTAGTGCGAGCACTGCCCAGGGTTCATTTGAAACCCTTGGGAACTCTGACGCACTTGGATTTTGGGGGTTCTGCTGCTCTTTGCTATTGTTAATCGAATTATTTCTATAATTTTCTCATCTCGTTTGTTTTCTTGTTAACTTGTAACTGGTAAGTACATATTGACCTTTGCAGTTTCATTCTCTTTTCGTTTCAGTTCATGTTTTGCATATCTATATCTCTGAGATTATTATCAACATGTTATTGTATGCTCTGAAGCTCTTCTTGAGGCATCATGCCTTTTATGTAATTGAATTTTCCTATTTGTTGCTTGATTTTGTTTTTCATAAGCTTGTTTGCTCTAATGTGTAAGTTTGAATGGTTATTATTGTTGCTTATCCTAAGTTTAGCTTCGTAATTTGTTCTGTACTTTTGTGATGAGTCCAGTTATGCCCAGAACCTATTCTAATTCTTGTTGAGTCATTCATATGTAACTTAATAGTTCTCTAGAGTTAATTCTTCATCATGTTACTAGCCAAAAACTGCTTTCCCTACTACTTAAACTAGTGCATGCTCCCTTCCTTGTCTTGTATCTTTGTGATAAATCGAAGCATGTGTTTCACACTTTGCTAAGTCATTCTTGTCCAACCTGCTAAGTCCCTAATGTTGTAGTAATTAGCTAAATCCTGCTTTCATGCCGTTTAAGTTCTAATGTGTGCTTGGACTTATGTTATCATGTGCTTTTAAGTAATGTTTGAGACCTTGGGGTAAACCCTAAAACAAATATCTCCTCTCACATATGGCCAACTAGTATTAGATTCAATACTAATCTATCATGCTTCTGAAAATTTATATGTCTCTTATGTTATGATTAATGTTCAGCATGCTATGGTTTTCCCTGTTCCATTAAGAAATTTCCTGATCACGAGCTTGCTCTGTTTCGTTGCTCCTATGGGTTTTCATGATGAATACTTTCGTGTGATGGTTGTGCTTTCTGTGCTTCTTGCTTGAGTCTGCTAGACCTTCATCTAGGGTTCCCTTGGTTGATTCTGAATTATGCTTCATTTTGATACTCTTTGGAATGGTTGACTATCCTATGGTAGTCGACCAATTTTACTCTTAAACTTTGTGGGTAGAATTAAAGGCATAAACATGACCTGTATGTGCCTTGAGTGCCGTTCAATTTAGCTCGATTCTGTTTGCGTGTCTTGACTAGAGTTTTTATTAGCTAGAACTCTAAGAACTAAGTGTTTAAGTTGTTTGGTAAATTCTATGAGTATTTTGTCACATGTTTGGCTGATTTTGGCATGGTTTGGGTAAGTAAGGTTATTCGTTAGGCCTAGTGTTGGGTCATACATGTTGAGTTTGAGCATGGAACTCACGCTGCTATGGTAAGCAGTGCATGAGTTTTCTATTGTGCGAATATTAAGACCACTAAAGGCTTTGAGACAGCTCTGGGTTGTTCTACATTGGACCCGTAATTATTCTATTGGGCTTGTAGTTGTCTCATTCTGTAACTCGTCATATTTAGGTTTACACTATGTCATTTGGGCCTGTAATAATTTGTAATAATGAATAATCGGGAGATTAAATGAAAGGGGACTGGGGTATTCTAATATTTGCATGAATGGGTAGAAAACATGCCTATAGGGCTTAATTGTTTTACTTATTACTTTGTTTGACACGCCCTATTTTCTATACATTGATAGAAAGCATGCCTATAGGGACCTAAATGCTTTACCTGCTAACATCAGAAAACATGTAAAAAAAAAAAAGTATTTCCTTTGTTCACATGTTTTGTTTTCTATATACAATTAGACAACATGCATATATGATGTAATAAAATATGCTTTGTTAATAAAGATATCATGCCTATAAGACCCCAACTAATCAATTGGTCAATCGCTTCGATTACTTTAGTAGGCTTCCCATCTTGATATAATGACTATAGGATCCCAATCAACTAATAAACTACTTTTTGTTGCTTCATTGTACCGCCTCACTTAGAAAGCATGCATATAGGGATAATACTATCAAATAAATTTCCAACTATTAGAAATCCTACATGTAGGATACTGTCACTCGCCTAGAAAGCTTGTCTATAAAATCAACACTGATACTTTTGAGTTTTTCGAACTGCTTTTACTGTCTCATTGCACGAACATTTTAGAGATCATGCCTATAAGGTTTGCAATATCTTTAATCTGCAAATTCGTTAATCTAGAAGCTGCAGTACCGCCTGCATAATGATGAAAATCATAATCACATAGGAACCATGCCTATAGGATTTAACAACCCAACTACGTCTTAATTCTGAAATTGTCCACCGCTTAATCTGAAAAACAATCTACGTGCTTCTTTGTTTATGTGCGGAGGCTAACATGAGCCACTCTTTCCTATTATGTGCAGTCCTATTTATTTTGTATGCACGATTAGTTTTTATCATTTTTTAGCAACTTAAGTAATTCTAAAACCATCCAAATAGAGGTCCAAAGCCTCCTGGACCATAGGCATGGGACGGGTAGTGCACACATAGGACATGACCTAGAATTTAAGTAGAACGCTTTAAGTAAATAACTTCAACATAGTAATCGGGCAGCAGGAGATGATAGTTTATGCTCGCTGAATATTATGAGCAACTCTTATCTAAAAGGTGTTGGAAAGTATTATTTATGTTTCTCGGGGTGATCCTTTAGGAAAATAAACTTAGGACCCCCCCCCCCCCCCCCCCCCCC
>ML275752.1:42026-128653 GCA_005239495.1 Nicotiana undulata
CCCTTCATATACTTGCTATTCCCTTAGTCGTTTAATAAAGATCATTGTAAGTTGTATCTTTGTAGCCCTCGAAGACCTATACCAATTCTCAATTGTGTTATAATGAAATTCTATGACTTCTATATTTCTTCGCTTATCTGATCACCTAGTCTAATTACATAATCCATATAGTCGTATGTTCGACCAGGACCCACAGTTGTGGACCTCGAGGAGTGCCTAACACCTTCTCTTTGAGGTAATTTGAGACCTTACCCGATCTTTGGTGGCATTGACTAGTCAAACAGAGTTATTTTCATAATAGGTGCCCTAACGCACTTCAAAACCATTAGGTGATGACTCTTCTCTTTTAACACCCTATCTTCCATTTAAAAGAGTTGTCACATGTCGATACCCGATATCGCGATAAAAACGATCTTGACAACATGGATACTCTGTTGGGGAGTTACACTTAGGCTCTTACCATAATGAAATTGGTTATGTGGATTACTTTCTTGGTTGCATGCATATCCCTTCCCTTACTCACCTTTATTGGTTTAAATATGCTATTATATGCACATCCCTTCCCACACCCACCTTTATTTGCTATGACATGCACATCTCTCTCCTATTTACCTTTATTTTCTATGATCGCCCTTCATATTGTCAAAATTGTTATCTTATGCCTACTTCCTTACCTACTTTACGAAATTCTTGCATATATTCTATGAGCTAAACTTACTTCTTCCTTTTGTCATTCTTCCATATTCGTTTTCACTGTTATCTTTGCTATTGTATTTACTGTTTTCACATATTTTATCATGCAAATACTTGGAAACATGTTATTATCTCTGCATAAAGCATGATCCACACGATACTCCACTCGTGCCAATTATCAACATAACGGTGCTTAATGAGTGTCCACGCTCTTATAAAATGAAAATTTTTAAATCAGAAAGGCTTATTTGCAGTTGACTAGTCGATCTGCGATGCAATCGATAGTCCCGTTCCTTTCCCTCTCAAGTGATCCACTTGAGAGTATTAGTCTAGACCATTCTAGAAACCTTACTCCAATGTGAAATGTACATGCATCCTGTTAAACCTATTATGGGTTAGAATGTTGTAAACGTAATAGCCCACTAAGGTAAGCCTTGTCAATGTTCGACTAGGTTTCCACAATCCCAATGGACACTATCATTCTATGTGCATTACTTGGATAAAATGTGCCAATGTGTTGATCATTATTGTGTAAGTGGTCAATATCGAGGGGGAAAGCGCTAACCTTTATCTGTTTGTAGAAAATGAAACACGAAGTCCCCAGGTTTGTCATGGTCCAAAACATCCCACCTTTTCTACTTGACTGGTGGAAAGACCTTGCGCCTGGCGACAAAAATCATGTGAGAAGAGTACTTGGTGACTTGCCATCCGTGCTTAATATCGAACCAAATAGGCATTATATTGAGGTAGCTACCATGTTTTGTGACGAGAAAAGAGTTGTCTTCCGATTTGGTGACATAGAAATTACTCTTCTCCTTGAGGAAAATGCTCATTGGGATCTGTGATCCCGTTGTACTTCGGGATATCGTGCATCGTGAACTACTTTGGAATGGGCTTCGGAGCCACACTCGATATAAATGGTTTCTGCACGAACTTCTTTGAATCTACACCCTTCAGAATCGTTGGTGCGCCTGGGATCTGATCGATCCTCGATTTATAGGTCTCCACTTTTTTGTCGTTAGCTTCTATTTTTGTTTCTCCTGATTCAATCATTTTAATGAGGTCCTCGAGCATTTTCATAATAGCGGGGTCTGGTGCTAACCCATTGTTACTCGATATCTCTGGTGCCTGCTTGACTCGAGGAGCCGTTTTGGGTAATGTTGCGCTCGGAGTTTTCTGGTGGCTCTGTAGCTGAGCAATAGCCACTTGCTGTTCTTGTAGCATCTCAAAAATGACTTGTAGGCTAAATTCCCTTTCCTCCTGGGCAGGAGATCTCTGCACTTCATGTGGTCTCCTTCGTGAGCCCACGTCGACAAGGATTTGTGTTGGTACCACCCCAGGCAGTTGCGTTGTTCTCTCCATGAAGCCCAAGACAGTTGTTTTGGTGTGCATTCACTGAGCTAGACATTTTTTGACCTGAAATCAAAGATTCTTGGACAAGAAAAAGTGTGAAAAATAACTTGTGATTTCATAAAAGCAGCACTAAAACAATCACTATTATTTTTAGCCCCACGGTGGGCGCCAAACTGTTTACCTTGAAAATGATATTAACAATTATATTTCATTTGTGTTTCTAAAAATACGTGATTTATTTTAATGCAAGTTGTTAGGTGAGAAATGTTAAGCGTAAGTAAGAAAACAATGATGAGCAAACTAGTATTTCCACAAGATTGGATCTCTACTCGATGGAACAGGAGGCCTCGAGGCCGGATTATATCACTAGAAAATGAATAATAAATGAAGAACAATGATATCTGAGGCCTCGAGGATAGCCTTTTGCGGTTAATGATGGTAAGTAAATGAAAAATAATAAATGAAAAACAATAAATGAGGACAATAAGTGAAGAGCAATAAATCTGTAGAGTAATTGTTGAGCACGTTTAGGTAAGAGAAGCATAGAATGTTCTATTGCATTAAATATTCATGATGTGTTACAAAATTACAGGGGTCCCCTTTATATAGGAGGGAGGAATTCCAATATAGTACATGTCTAATTATGACTAAGAAATGCTATTGGTAGAGCTGTATAATGGCTCTGTACGAACTTGTACTATTCTTGCAGACCGTGTCAACTCTAACCACGTGCCCTTGGGAATTTCCCGCCTTTCCATGACAGTCTTCGATTTTTATCCTGCCTCGAGGTATGCTGGGATGAGCCTTCGATATACTTTCTCGAGGGATGCACCTCAGGGTCGACCCTCAAAGTTTGCTCTGAGCTCATCGAGATCGGGCTTGGAATGCCATAGAAGCCTTAAAATTGGCCTTCCCTGATTTTTACCGTATACAGATAGCCTTAAAATACCTGGACTGATTCTCTTGACAATTTCTTTAACATACGTCTTTTGCGATGAAACACGTAATGGCGGATCGAGGTAGGGAAACATTTGTATGCCATTCTTGAGAAAGATTGCAATGTACTCCCTAAGATCGCTAATCTCATGCTTCGAAGTTTTAAGTGAATTGATTAAGCTCCATCGCCAGTTTGAAAATCTTAGTATACCTCTTTAAATTTTATGAAAAATGTTACTAATAAAGAATGGGATGTTGTTCTCGACAAGAATGGAAAATTAATATAGCGGTACCCTTTTTTGTCTTTCTTGGTAATCCTTCTTCAACCAAATGAGAGAAAGTAGTTATTACTTTAAATGTTGTCACCTTTCAAAGCGACTTTAGAGTCATCTAATAGAACATATATTGCTGCCACGTTAGAGTTTCATAGGTTTATCCAAAGATTTTAACTAATTATCCACCAATCATCTTAATTAATTGTTAATCTCTCACTAAATTTAACAATTACCTGATTATCCATATAATCAAGTATTATCTCAAATTACTTATAATACTACTCACTTTTAACATACCTTATACACCTTACTATTATGGTCATGTTGTACCTTGTATGGTACTAGTCCATAAATACCGGGTATTTTAGCTCGGGCCGTATATTATCCCATAATTCCAAACTTTAACGAAATTCATTTTCTTCGATTTTCTTACCCTGTCACCTTCACAAATTTACTCATAACATGTTTGAAATAGCCCGTTCTTATTTGCTCTAGCGATGGACGCACTGACGCACCATATCCAAGGAGTGGTGCCATTGTGTATGTTGTTCGCTGATGATATAGTTCTGATTAATGAGACGCGAGGTGGCGTTAATGGGAGACTGGAGGTATGGAGGCAGGCCTTGGAGTCTAAAGGTTTCAAGTTGACTAGGACTAAGACGGAATATGTAGAATGTAAGTTCAGCGACATTACGGGGTAAGCGAATGTGGAAGTCAGGCTTGACTCACATGTAATCCTCAAGAGAGAAAGTTTTAAGTACTTAGGGTAAATTATCCAGGGATGTGGAGAAATAGACGGGGATGTTACGCACCGTATTGGGGTGGGGTGGATGAAATGGAGGTTAACGTCTAGAGTCCTGTATGACAAGAATGTGCCACTGAAACTCAAAGGTAAGTTCTATAGAGCGGTGGTTAGACCGGTCATATTATATGGAGCTGAGTGTTGGCCAGTCAAGAATTCACATATCCAGAAGATGAAAGTAGCAGAAATGAGGATGTTGAGATTGATGAGTGGGCACACTAGGTTGCATAAGATTAGGAATGAAGATATTTGGGAGAGGGTGGGCATGGATCCCGTGGATGACAAGATGCGGGAAGCACGACTTAGATGGTTCGGACACGTGCAGAGGAGAACCCTAGAGGAACTGGTTAGGAGGTATGAGAGGTTGACTTTTGCAGGTACGAGAAGAAGCAGAGGGCAACCTAAGAAGTATTTGGGTGAGGTGATCAGGCAAGACATGGCGCGGCTTCAAATTTCCGAGGACATGGCTCTTGATAGGAACAAGTGGAGGTTGATCATTAGGGTGGTATGCTAGGGGCAGTCGAGAGCTCTTTCCCTATTTGTATCGGGTAGTTTGATAGTGTTTTTGTTAGGTTTACTAGCGGTCTATGTTGGGTTCACATTGTTGTTTTGCATAGTTTTGTGTTATTGTCCTTTCACTTATTTGTTGTTGTTATTTTCTTTCTGGAATATTTTGTTGTTACATACCTTTTCTTTCTGATATTATTATCTCTCCTATTTAACTAGGAGTCTGACGGAAAAAACCTCCCTACCTGTTTCGGGGTAGGGGTAAGGTCTGCGTACACTAGACTCTCCCCAAACCCCACTAGTGGGATATTACTAGGTCTGTTGTTGTTGTTGTTGTTGTTGTTGTTGTTTATTTGAAATAGCATAATGCTTATAATCTCAAAATAATCCCATTCCCGAACTTACATTGATTAACTTACGACGAAACTTTAACATACGAAATATGGGATGAAGCATCTCATTTCTGAGCTTTCATCAATTTTATTTATTGCGTACTTTCACGTACGAAAACATGGGGTGTAACAATAGAAACCTGAGTTTGCAGATACCAGATAATGTTGACCGATTTCTTATACTAAGACAACTTCGATACCTACTCATTTGAAGTTTGTTGATCCGTCAAAGAACATCCTCCAACCATCATATGCTTCATTGATATTTTCTCCAACAAATGACATCTCCTAATCGGGAAAATATGTTTTCAATGGTTCATATTCTCCATCCACGAGATTTTCTGCCAGATGATCTGCCATTGCTTGCCCTTTGACCGCCTTTTGAGTTACATAGAGGATGTCGAACTCATTCAACAATATTTACCACTTTTCTAACTTACCCGTAGGCATGGGTTTTTAAAAGATGTATTTTAGCGGATCCATCTTTGATATGAGATATATAGTGTATGCACAGAAATAATGCCTCAACTTCTGAGCTATCCATGTCAAAGCACAATAGGTACGTTCCAGCAAAAAGTACCAGCTTCTTTAGGCGTGAATTTCTTGTTAGATAATATATCACCTGCTTCTTTCTTCGAGTCTCATCACGTTGTCCCATAACGCAACCAAAAGCTCCGCCCAATATGGACAAATAAAGTAGCAGAGGTCTTATTGGTTATGGTGGGATCAGAACAGGCGGTTTAGATAAATGCTCCTTGATTTTGTCGAAGGCTTTTTGGCATTCTTCAGTCAATCCTGTTGCAGCATTTTTCCTCAGCATCCTGATGATTGGCTCACATATCACGACTAATTTTTCAATGAACCGACTGATGTAATTATGGCGCCCTAAAAAACTCATCACATCTTTCTAATTCTTCGGAGGTGGAAAGTCTTAGATTGCTTTGACTTTTGACGGGTCTAACTTAATCCTTCAGCTATTGACAATGAATCCTATCAACTTTCAAGCGCGGACTCCGAAATAAAACTTTGCGGGGTTTAGTTTCAGATTGTACCTTCGAAGCCAATTGAAGAATTTCCTCAGGTCTGCTATGTGATTCTTACTCCTTATAGATTTGATGATAACGTCATCTGCGTAAACCTATATTTCCTTGTGTATCATGTCGTGGAGAATGGTTGTCATGGCTCTCATGTAGGTTGCTCAAGCGTTCTTCAAACCAAACGACATCATTTTGTAACGCTATATTCCCCATGGTGTGATGAAGGTTGTCTTTTCAGCATCCTCTTCATCCATGTAGATTTGATGGTATCATGTGAAGCAATCAACAAAGGATTGGAGTTTATGCTTGGCACATTTGTCAATCAATGTGTGTATATTTTGCAACGTGATATCATATTTGGGACTCGCTCTGTTTAGATATCGGTAATCAACACATACTCTGACTTTCCCTCGTTGGCCAACCAAGTCGGGTATTCCACCACTCTAAAAACCAAGTCGGGTATTCCACCACTCTAAAAACTTTGTCTTTGATTTGCTTGGTGACTTCCTCTTTTATCTTCAAACTCTTATCTGGCTTGAACTTTCTGAGCTTCTTCTTTACCGGTGGACACGTGGGATTAGTGGGTAGCTTGTGAGCCACTATGGATGTGCTCAAACTACTCATATCGTCATAGGACAATGCAAAGATATCTTCATATTCTTTTAGGAATTTGACGTACTTTTCCTTCTCTGACGGTGATAGGTGAATGCTTATGTGTGTTTCTTTCGCTGTTTCGGAAACCCCTAAATTAACTGCCTCAGTTTCATCCAAATCAGATGTTGGTTTGTTTTCAAAATTTTCCACTTCACTGACGATTTCCTCAGGTATTATATCATCTTCCAGATCCTCTGGATCACTATCCTTATGTAGCGTTGTCTCATTACATGTCAAATTTGTAGGTTCATCTTGATAGGTAATAATAATGTTGTAAAGCAAATTGTAGAGAATAATAATAAATACAAAAAATAGTAATGCATTAAAAAAATGTCAACAAGTGCAACATGATGACTCGAGCAATTACTTCAAAACAAAATACTTAAAATGTCTCAAATGCTCAAAACTATTTTTAAAATAATTGATGCTAATTTGCCAAGCTACCTAGGAACTCGACGGGTGCGGGATAGTGCAACAGTTCACTTCTTGAGAACAGCTCCTTTCTCCACAGTCTGAATGGTAAGGTCTACTCCACCTCCTAGTCAACTATTGCACTACAATCCATATCTTCTTCATCTAGAAACAACTTTCTCATGCCAACTAAGACTTCATCTTCCTCATATCCCCACATCATGTCCGCTTGATGGAATGTCTAGTGCAGAGGTGGTACCAGTTGTTCCAGTGGATATTAAGGACCACGCCATGGTGGCGACCAATCCCGGTACTCTTTCCAAGTATATCCATATTTGAGCCCAAGAGTTGTGCCACGACGCTGCGGTTGTACGAGTTTGGTGATCCCTTGAATGTTTTTGCCTAGACCTTTTCAAGGTTCATACCCTGTCCATATTAATATTGTTACTATCTTGTTGCTCCACCATCGATACTTTTCAATTGCGTTGACTCTCTCAATCCGATGGTACGTCTCTCCACCCAGCTTCTTCATGTTTTCGACGACTGCAACAGTCTGATTAGTGTAGATGGGGTTACTTCCATCTCCATGGATAAACACCTCCTGATGATTCCATTCAAACTTCACAGCCTGATGCAGAGTTGAAGACACTGCCCCGGCAGCATGTATCTAGGGTGAACGTGATAGGGGAACTGACTAGAGAGGAACCAATCCTCAAACCTCAAGGTAAACTGTCCATCAACCTATTCCTCAGTAACAAAACTAGGAAGGAATATCCAAAGAAATTGGCACTCCTATTGCAACATCCACGAAATTGGATATGGATGAACCAGGTTCATCTGTTGATCAAAGATGTGTAGGGGAATGATTAGCTCTTTGTTATATCTCACTGCTAGTGGATCTGACATTGTTTTCAGTGTAGACATTTGTGCTGGATTCGAGGAAAATCCAAAGGAGTCTCACTTGAATGATGTCAAGAGGATCTTGAGACACATAAAAGGCTAAGGTAGTAATTTCAACTTAGTGGGATATGATGATGCTGATTATGCAACTTTTCTTGTGGATAGAAAGAGCACCTCAGGTATGACACACTTTCTTGGCTCATGTCTTGTGTCTTGGGCCACCAAAAAGGTAGAATTCTAAGGGCTTATCTACTGTTGAAACTGAGTATATTGATGCTGCCTCATGTTGTGCTAAATATTGTAGATCAAACAACAATTAATGGATTGTGGGATTGATGTAGGTTGTATCCCTATCTTTTGTGAAAACACTAATGCAATTAGATGTTAGTCATCGCTTTTTTAGGACAACTATGAAAAAGGATTGATCACTATGAAATTTTGTGCTACTGACAAGCAAAAAGATGTCATCTTCACAAAAACACTAAGTAGAGAGCACTTTGAAAGGAACAGGTTAGCTAGCATTCTTATTGAGACTATAACTCATAGGGAAGAAAATCGATTTATGGATCAATTCTAACTCATAAACAACCTGTCCAATTCGTCAAAGCATTTTGTACGAACCGATATACCGCAGAGTCAGCTTACCCTTCTTCCCAAAACGCATAACACCCTTCATCAGTGAGATCCTTAGGAAAACCCAATCACAAACCTCAAACTCCATATCACGACGTCGGACAGCAGAATAAGACTTTTTCCTGCTTTGTGCCTTCCTCAGCCGCTCTTGTATCAGTTTCACCTTCTCAATGGCTTGGTGAATCAAATCTGACCCATATAGTTCCATTTCACTGACTTCGAACCATCCAAGTGGTGATCTACATCTCCTCCCGTATAGTGCCTCGTACGAGGCCATTTTAATACTGGAATGGTAGCTATTATTGTAGGAAAATTCTATGGGTGGAAGATGGTCATCCCAATTCCCCTTGAAATCCAGAACACATGCTCGTAGCATATCTTCAAGTGTCTGAATGATACGTTCAGCCTGTCCGTCAGTCTGTGGATGGAATGTAGTGCTGAGATTCACTTGTGTTCCTAAACCCTTCAGAAAATACCTCCAAAAGTTAGCCGCAAATTGCGCTCCTCGGTCTGATATAATAGATAGCGGTACACCATGAAGCTTAAAAATCTCCTTGATATACAACTTTGCATAATCTTCAGTTGTATAAGTCGTCTTAATATGCAGAAAATGAGCACATTTGTAAGTTGGTCAACTATCACCCATATGGAGTCAAACTTATGATAAGAGCGAGGTAATCCAATAATGAAGTCCAATCACCTCCCATTTCCAGGTCGGAATCTCTATGTTCTGAAGCAATCCGTTGGGTTTCTGATGTTCGATTTTTACTTGTTGATAATTAGGACACTGGGCTACAAATTCTGCAATAGACTTCTTCATGTTATCCCACCAATACTGCTCCTTAACATCATGATACATCTTTGTCGAGGTGGATGGATGGAATAACGGGATTGATGAATCTCAATCATAATCTTCTCTCTCAACCCTACCACATCAGGCACACATAACCGGCCCTAGTGTCTCAGTGCCCCATCTGCTCCGATCTCAAAAGCTGTTATTTTACACTGTTGAATGCTCTCTCTCAATCGTACTAAGGTAGGATCTCCATATTGTCGTGATTTTACCTCGGCTACCAAGGATGATTCTGGTGTATTTAGTACAGTAACCCCTTCGTCATCAAAGTCTAACAATCTAATTCTCATATTGGCTAGCTGATGAAGCTCTTTAGTCAACCCCTGTCTACCTCCCTCAATGTGTACTAAGCTTCCCATTGACTTACGACTGAGAGCGTATGCCACAACATTGGCTTTACCGGGATGGTACAATATCTCGACATCGTAATCTTTCAGTAATTCAAGCCACCTACGCTGCCTCAAATTCAACTCCTCCTGCTTGAAGATGTAATGTAAACTCTTGTGATCTGTGTAGATGTCAACATGAACGCCGTATAAGTAGTTCCACCATATCTTCAAAGCATATATTACTGCAGCCAATTCCAAATCATGGGCCGGGTAATTCTTTTCATGCTTCTTCAATTGTCTTGACGCATAAGAAATCACCTTCCCATGTTGTATCAATACTCACCCCAAACATATACCTGAGGCATCACAATATACCACATAACCTTCTGTTACTTTTGGGAGACTGAGCACTGGCGCATATGTCAATCGATAATTTAACTCCTGAAAACTTTGTTCACAAGCGTCAGACCACTGGAACTTAGTAGCTTTCTTTGTTAACTTACTCAATAGTGCTGATATAGAGGAAAACCCTTCTACAAATTGCCTATAATATCCTGCTAGCCCTAGGAAGCTGCGGACTTCTGATGGTGTTGTAGGTCTCGACCAATTCTTTACTGCATCGATCTTTTGAGTGTCGACACTAATACCCTCGTTAGATATCACATGTCTAAGGAATGCTACTGAGTTCAGCCATAATTCACATTTGGAGAGCTTAGCGTATAACTTACGATCCTGAAGCGTTTGTTTACTATCCGCAAGTGGCCTGCATGTTCCAACTCCGAACGAGATACACCAAAATGTCATCAATGAATACGATCACGAACACATCAAGATAGGGCCTGAATACAGTATTCACGAGATCTATAAAAGTTGTTGAGGCATTTGTTCGCCTGAACGACATTACCAAGAACTCAAAGTGCCCATATCTTGTCCGGAAGGCCATCTTTGGAATATCCTTCTCCTTAACCCTCACCTGATGATACCCTGAACGTAAGTCAATCTTGGGGAAATACTTGGCATCCTGGAGTTGGTCAAACATGTCATCAATCCTTGGAAGTGGATACTTGTTCTTTATAGTAAACTTATTTAACTGTCAATAATCGATACACATCCGTAACGAGCCGTCTTTCTTCTGCACGAACAGGACCAGTGCACCCCAAGGTGAATTGCTAGGCCTAATGAAGCCCTTATCCAAAAGTCCTTCAACTGTGCCTTCAACTCCTGCAACTCTGTCGGGGCCATCCTGTATGGAGGAATAGATATGGGTTGAGTGTCAGGAAATACATCAATGCTAAACTCAATCTCCCTTTCAGGAGAATGTCCTGGGAGTTCATCTAGGAAAACATCTGGAAATTCATTGACCACGGGGATTGATTGTAGAGTAGGCAGCTTCGTCTCCGCATCCCTAATGCGAACGAGATGATAAATGTAACCTTTTGAGATCATCTTCCTTGCCTTAAGATAGGAAATAAATCTACCTTTCGGTGTAGAAATGTTCCCTTTCCATTCAATGATGGGTTTATCAGGAAATTGAAACCTAACCATCTTTGTACGACAATCAACATTTTCATAGCATGAGGCCAACCAGTCCATTCCCATTATCACGTCGAAATCAACCATTTCTAATTCAAATAAATTCGCCGAGATTTGACGACTACCAATCATCACTATGCAACCTCTATATACTCTTCTAGCAATCACAGAATCTCCTATCAGAGTAGATACCGCAAGTGGTTTACTTATCAATTCAGATTCAACGCCAAACTTATTAGCCACAAAAGGTGTAACATATGATAATGTAGATCTCGGATCAATCAATGCATATACATCATAAGAAAACACAGACAATATGTATGTAACAACATCCTGAGACGACTCGAGATCCTGTCGACCTACTAGAGCGTTGGTTCGATTTTGAGCACCACTCAAACTCGGCACTGCGCCTCTACCTCTACCACGACCTGTCGATTGCTGAAAACCCTATGCTGGAGGTCGAACTAATGAGGAAGAACCAGACACAGATCCAGTTGGTTGAGCCATACCACCACCTTCTCTATTAGGACAATCCCGCATCATATGGCCAGGCTGTCTACAAGAACAGCACGCATAGAACCTCGACGGCACAGTCCAAAGTGGGCCTTGCCACACTGATCACAACCGGGGGTTGGGAGTCTCGTCTGACTATTATCCCTATGATATTGCGAGCCTGATGCCCGTGAACTCTAACCTTTACCAGAATAGGTAAATCGATCATACCGAGGCCTCTGAACTTGTGGAGGAGCACTAGCTACAGGTGGCGCCGAACTCCTCGAAAACTGGGGCCTAACACTACCTCTGATTTCATGAGAATACCATACAAATCTCGCCCTCTTATGCTGGCCCCTATCCAGCTCCCTCTTTTCCCTTTGTTGGCGCTTACGATCCTCTAGGGTCTGGGCATAAGCCTAAATACGGGAAATATCCATGCCCTCCACCAAGGAGGCCGTCGTGCACTCATTTATCAGATGTGGTCCCAAACCCTTCCACGAACATATGCACCCTATCACTCATCTCGGCCACCATATGAGGAGCATATATACCTTGATAAAGAATCAAACTACATGCTATACTCTCGCACACTCATATTACCTTGTCTAAGGTTCAAGAACTTATCAGCTTTAGCTCGTCGTATCTCAACTGGCAAATAGTGACGAAGAAAGGCCTCAGAAAATTCCTTCCACCCAGTTGGAGGGGCTTTCAGACCCCTGGATCTCTCCCAACTATCATACCAGAAAATCGCTAAATCCCGTAACCGATAAGAAGCCAACTCTACTGCCTCTGTATCTGTAACATGCATAACCCGCAGTGTACGATGAACCTGGTCAATAAAAGTCTGTGGGTCCTCCTTGAAGTCTGATCCGGTAAACACTAGAGGGTCTAGATTAATAAAATCACGAACTCTCGCACTATTCGGTTTATCAACAGTACCAGTATTCTGCCTCTGAGCCTGAGCAGCTACCACGCTAGTCAACAACTACACCGCACTCCGCATATCTTGGTCTATAGGGCTAGACGGAGGAACTGGTGGTGCTGGGTTCCTCCTAATATCCTCTGGATGAGACGGAGTAGATGAGGTATGAGACGGCATCTCACTCTGAGCCTCACTTTGGCCTGCTCTGGCTTGAGGCACCTGACTGGTACCCTCTCCTGCAGCTATATGAAGCCGTCTACTAATCGCTTGCTTCCTAGTCGAAGGCACCGCTGAAAGAAAAAAAGGTTAATATTAGATACGAACGCTAAAGACTCAACTCTATGCAGGATCTAGATTCAGTAAGCATGAAACAACACTAGATATCATGTAGAGTCCTGAATATAAATGTGGCGCACTACACATCCATAATCAAGACTCTACTAGACAAGTCTCATAGACAACCCCTAGGGCAGACCTGCTCTGATACCAAGTTTTTCACGACCCAAACTGGAAGATCATGACTAGCACACGGGCCATACTTGCCGAGCACCAATATACATTTTATCTAACCTTCTTTATTATCTTTAAGGGATGACGAGATCAATATAAATGGTAGATATGGATCATGCACATACATCACATGGGATGACAAGACTGCTAAGAAACTACATATAAAGTACGAGCTACAACGCTACCATGAAAGACTATACAACAGAAATTAGCCAACAAGGAATACCAAACTATACATGAGTCGACACCTGTCTATGAGCCTCTAAAGAAGCATAAGTAATGCAACATAGCCGGAACAGAGCACCGACATACCCATAAATATCTATAACAAAAATGCATACCAAGACCACGAAAAGTCCAGAGAAGGGATCTCGCCAACAATCGCTGAACTGGAAAGCCTACTGTGGTGGAAGAGCTGTGTCTACCTGTCTATCAAAACCTGTAGCATGACATGCAACGTCCACAAATAAAAAGGACGTCAGTACCAATAATGTACTGAGTATGTAATGTAGGAAAGCATAAGTAAGAACAGTAATGAAAACAAGGATAGAGAATATACAACCTGTAACATCTGGGTACCTCTGAGGGCTACTGAAATAAAATGCATGATACATAAATATATATACATAAACCTTTAAAACATACGCCTCTGTGGGCATCATCATCATCATATCATACCTGAACGTAGTAGGCTCGGTAAAACGTACCCGGCCACGTGCATCTCGGTAAAACCCAACTGATCAGTGGTTGCACAATAGGTGTCGCACCCGGCCGACTATATCGTGACTCGATAGAGTAAAATAGATACGTATATATACAATGCATGCAGGACTCATTGGAATCATATTCTGAACCTTTCAGAGTGACGTAAGGTCGATATTCTCCGTACATGGTATTAGGACTAACTCTTCATCAAGAATCTTATTAAGATTAGGAAGTACCAACAACATTCATAACATAAGAATAAGAGAAGAAACATCAACATCAATTGTTCCACAAGAAGGGAAACAATGTAAGTACTGCTAGCTTCTAAGAGTTGAGTATCTTAGGAACCTCATTCATTACATTATGTACAATCGGATTCGTGCAAAATAAAGAAAGGAATATCCTCACATACCTTGTATATACCTCCCTAACCTCAAGATATGCAAATGTCACGACTCCTTAATCTACAATAAGAGAAGCGACACTATCGTTATCGTTTAAGCGCCGTAACGATGAAACGGACAGCACCTCCCCTATATATATGACTTCACACAAGTCAAACAAATCACCAAACATCCCAAACAACATCGATAATATCATATTGAGCCTCCCAAAACAGTCCACACACAACCTAATCACTTCATACATAAGATGACCACCGTAGTCATGTCAAACGACCCGAAAATGTTACGACGAACGACCAGCCCACAACCCTACATCTATATGGTGTTTCTCCACACCCTTCCTCCTCCAAAACTCCACAAAACAGCGGTACAAGATGCAGCCCAACAGCAACACAAAATAGTCCACAAAACAGTCTGCTACAAGTGAATAACTCGAACTCACAGCTTCCGATCACCGTCCCGTGAGTTCTTACAAGTATAAAACGAATTACAATGAATTTACAGCAGGAAATATTGATTAAATAGAGAAGGAAACTTACCTTACTTGATGGATAACTCAGCCCTTATCTTGGTTCTTCAAACTCTAGGTTTTACCCCCAATTAGAACTTGAAAGAGAGGGAAAATCGATTAGGGTTTGTGGATAATTTTTGGAGGACGTTTGCAGGGGTTTAGGTCTGGTTATTTGTGATATATAATGAGGTCTATATTGCAGGAGATAATCCATTAAATGGGCTCTTTGGCTGACCCGAAATTGCCTATATTTGGGCTATCATTTAACCAAGTAGGTGACACACCTACTTGTCACACAACAGCTTGTGCAGTCTCGCAAAAATGCCTATATCTCTCTACTCCGATGACGTATTGATAACGGTTTAATGCGTTGGAAACTAGACTCATAGATCTTCAATTTGGTGGGTAGATCACCTCGTAATTCAAAGTAGATTGGGAGAAAAGCTTAATAATATTTGACCTAAAGTTTAAGTAAAACCATGAACCTAGGTTGCGAAAACTCTTGTCGACTTTTGTTTCATAACTCGTTTGACTGCAATACTATGATACGGATATTATATGATTCAAATACCTTATAATACGAACACTTAATATTATTAAGCACCCCTAGGTTTACCCAAGAATACGAGTTACAACATCCTTGATTCATTTAACTTCTAATACTTGTTGATCACCCTTATACACTCTTGTATCATTTATGATCAATAGGATTAACTTCTTATCATTTCAAAGATAATCTCTTCTTAGAATTACGTCGACTAACTTATGGCATGAACCAATGTACGTGAACATGGTCTGTAACAGAAATAATTAGCCTCCAATAAAAAGGCTTCGAAACATCAGCTTTCGAGAAAACCCCACGAGGTACTCGACTATCGTCATATATCGACTCATAATCGAGGTTCTCGTTTGAGCCATCGTAGAGTTGACAGAACACAAAACATGCCAAGGCATAATCAAAACTTCAAAAGTCTTTTGCCAGAATGTGGGAAAACTATAGCCATATTAGAGGTCGAATCAACGCAATCTAAAAATAGCCTAAAAGCCAATGCGTAAGAGCCTATGGGCCAGCCTAAAGAGCTTAAGGTCCAACCTAAAGGAGCCCAAGGGCCAAATTGAAAATATCCTAAGGTCTAATATTATAAAATAAACCTAAGGTTCGATAGTACCGAGTCGAAACATGACTCGAGGATCTAACCCCCAAACGGTAAACTATTATCGATTATTTGTGGAGCATGAAAACCTAAGAGGTTTATATTATAAGTCTGACACATCGGACTGATCATCGATAGGCATAAAAGTTTATTCCAAAAAGAAAAGGAAAGACAAGAAGTGACGAAAAGCAAAGATACTTTTATATATAATAAAGGTTCACTAACAAATATTTACAAAAGCTCACACTTGGAGCCCTTACACAAAAAGGAACAAATAGAAGCCTAATCTACCGCCGGGAGAACTTGATTGGATGGAGTTCCTTCAGGAATAGTGCCTTAGATGGTTTGATTCCCGACCCCCTGGTTGTCAGCGGCTTCTTCGCCCTCGAGGACTTCGTCTTCGTCTTCATCATCTTCCGAGCCACTAGCCGAATCATCCTCAGAAGAAAGTAGAGTTGTCGATTCTTCTTATAGGGCCCTCACTCTATCGATCTAAGCAGAAAGATTGAGGCCCCCTACATATGCTTCCTTTAGAGCATGTCTCCCATATCCTAATCGAGCATGGTCAAGGGCTCAAGCTAGTTTGAGATCAACCTCCGCGGATGCTTTCTTAGCCCGAGAGTTTGCAGCAGCAGCATCCTCCCGATACGAGGATAAGAGCCCATCAACCTCGACCTTAGTCTTGGACAGAGCAACGCCTGATTCAACATGGAGATACTTATACTTGTTGTTTTCTGCCTTTGCATCTTGGAGTTGATGCTCAGCCGAGGTGAGCTTATTTCGAAGTGTATCTCTCTCGGCGGCTACCTCATCCATGCGCCGTTTGAGCCCGAGGATCTCAGTATCCCTGACTCTAAGCTCCTCCCGCGTCAAGTCACCCTTTTGCTTAAGCTGCAGGAATCAAGTTAAGTCAAATTGAACGAGCACAAAAATAAGCATACGAATACTGTGATACCTACTCGTCAAGATTGGCCCGTTCCCTAGATATCGCCCCCAGGCGAGCTCAAAATTCATGATGTTCCTCTTCCTTCTTGGCTAGAAGTGCTTTGCACTAATCTGCCTCCGATGAGAGCCTCCTACACTCCTCCTCTTAGTGGGCCAACCTATCTTGAGACTTGTAAAAGGCCTGATTGTAAAGTTGTATGGCCTAAAAACATAAAGGAAATAAATCAAAAATATTGAGGATCCAAACTCAAGGCATAGTTGTCAGAAGATTACCGGTTTGCAGAGCTCATCGACTTCCTCGAAAATAAGCGAGTCGTTGAGCTCGGGGATTTCTTCGACCCCGGTGAAGTATCCTTCGAACACATCATTCTCCACGGGGGATGCCCCTATGTTGGGAGCCTCCATATTACGGGCATCATGTATCTCTCTAGGAGAAAATGTTGGACCCGGCGGAGAATCATCTGTATTAACGACCCCGGCTGGATTGATCAGGGCTTTCTCTTGCCTTCGGGGAGCTTCAGAACTGGGCTCCCCAAGTTCATCTACCAAATGCCTCTCGGCTTAAGAAGTGTTTTTTCCTTCGACTGGCTCGGGGACTTCATTCGACCCACCCTCGAGAACCTTTTCAGCCCGAGGTGGGGCATCATCAAAAACATTCGATTCAAAAGTCTTCGGATCAACAGTTGTCGGCTCGGCAAGCTTCGAATCATTCGTAGGTACCAGCGGGCAGTCATTTTTCTCTTCGCCCTCGGATTGAAGGCTCTCTGACACCTCCATAGTTAAGGCCGCTGAATCGACCTCAGGCTTTTAACTTTAGTCTTCTTCGGCTTCGAGGGCTGAGTCAGTGATTTCCTTTCACTCTTCTTCTCCTTAGTAGGTTTTGGGGTATCTGTATCCCCGAGTAGGGCTTCCCTCATCAAAGAGGCCTCTCCTAGGCCTGCAAAAACACCGAATATAAACACATAAAATAAGAATACATTCGAGAGATATCTCCTTTAAATTGTTCAAGTATGGCAGAAGCAAAACCTCACCTTGGTGTTTAGCCTCCCATCGGGTCTTGGCCAGATCGCGCCACATCCGCTCAGCATATGGGCAAGCCGATTAAAACTTGCGAACCCAGCCCGCGAGGTCCTTGACCGCGCCAGGGTACCACTCGACAGCTGCAACATCAAAGGGAGTTAGTTCGGAGGGAAGATGGTCCGAAGAAAAAAGAAGATACTTAACTAGCATGTCACTTACGATTCAAATTCCATTCCTCGGTGAATGGCATCCTTTCAGCAGGGATCAGATCTGAGGTCCTAACTCGGACAAAGCAGCTCATCCACCCTCTGTCCTTGTGTAAAGACACGTAAAATTTTAAACTATAAACGATGCCCGGGTAAGCTCCCATGTTGTTATAACTATATAAATTCTTAAAAAAAGACTTTTTTGAAGAAAAAGTACCCCGGGACTTAAAAGATATAAATTCCCAGAATTTCGCAGATTGGCGATCCACTATGCGATCGCAGATCAGGTATGCGGACTACATAGTGGTCGCATACCTGGACAGTTGCTGTCCATTCCAAGGACAGCTATGTGGCCCAAGATGCGATCGCATTTTGAGAATGAGGGCCGCATAGTTGTCACATTCTTGCACCTTGATTCTTGCGAAGAGAGTTATCTGATGCACTATGCGATTGCATAACAGGTATGCAGACCGCATAGTGGTCGCATATCTGGGCAGCCTACTTTGCTTTTTAGCCCAGCTGAGGGCCATTTATGCTACAGGAATGCGGACCGCATAGAAGGAATGCGATCGCATTCCTGACCGCATTTCCTACTTCCGGGCTTATAATTTCTGATTTTAAAACCCCGACCCCTACTTTAATGAAACACCCCTCCCCTTCATTCATAACATCTATCTGACTAAATTAGATAGAAGGGAGAGTGAGTTTAGTGAGAGAAAGTCATCTTCTTCAGCAAATCAGTCCACCACCACTGCTCAGGCCTGGAAATCTTCGAGTAGTCGTTGTCTTCTTCACCACAAGAGGTAAGTCGTCGTCTTCTTCACCACAAGCGGGTGTAAGTTAGAGCAATTTTCCACTAAAAAGGGGGATTAGAAATCTAAGGGGTCATAGTGTTTGATAAAATGCCCAAATTAATTCAAGATTCCTAATTATAAGATAAATGTGTCGCATTGTGAACTAGATTGACGGTGTTAGACGGCTCGGTGAATTGTAATAGAAATTAAAGGGAATTCCAACTCAAGGTATGTATGGCTAACTTAATCTTTGTAGAGTCGCCTTGTTGGTGTCCGAGCATCCGGTTTGTATTCCGGGTTTTATTGTATTTGAATCAGATGTCCTATTATGATGAGATGAAGGGTTCTGTTCTCTGAATGCCTTAGTTGATTTTCCATGCCACCATGCTATGTGAGATTGTGAACTGTGATTCCTTGTACTTATTCTATCATGTGCAAAACTCGCTATATGCCTGAATATCTCGATATGAAAGGAAGTGCTACCAAATGAACAAAATGGTAATGAACTCAATTTTTGAATGTATCCAAGTGCTAAAGGCTATGTAGCCAATGATGGAAAGGAAATGTGGATTTATTTAATTAAGCTAAATGATTATGGCATATCGTACATGACTTATTGTTTGGTAAAAGCTATTGTGCCCTTGATTTCACATGGTTGTTTGGTTGTTATGAATTTATACTCTTGATGATAGAAATCCCTGTGATTGAATTATTGGCTATTGTTGCTATCAATATTATTGTACGGTGGGATCGGATTGCGCGCCGCAACAGGTGAAATAAGGATGACATGTTGAGAAGTAATAAGGGTGGAATGTGATTGTACGGTGGGATCAGGTTGCACGCCGTAACAGAAGAAATAAGGGTGGAATGATGAGATGAAATAAGGGTGGAATATGATTTTAAGGTGGGATGGGGTTGCGGGCCGCAACATGAGAACAATTGAAGTAAGGAACTGTGAAAATCTCATTTGTGATTCTCTGTATCTCTGTGCAATAATTGTTTGGTTTCTTTGATTGCCTTCTATCTATGCATTGCTTTGATTTTTCTTAGAGTAAAGTTTGTTCATACATACTAGTACTATTCAATGGTATTAACGTTCCTTTTTCCGGGGGCGCTACATATTTTATATGGATGTAGGTGGTTCTATAGCAGGTAGCTCCGTCCACCGATAGTGACGCCTTCTCTTCATCCCTTCAGCAGTTCTGGTGAGCCTCACTTCCTCTCAGGGTCGTGTGTAGTCTATACCGTCTTCTTTTGTATATGTTGTGTCATTAAAGGTATAGCCAGGGCCTTGTTGCCCGCAAGTTTATGTAAAATTCCAAGTATTCTTAGAGGCTCCGTAGACACTGTATGGGTTGTATATATCTATTTTGGGCAGTAGCTGCGTTCGGTCAAATCGTGGTTCGTATTGGAAAAGTTGTATGTATTATATATGGTTTTGGATTATCAAATGTTGAAAGTTAAAAGAGGGAAATGAACTTATGGTGTAAATCGTAATATGAATTTAAATTGGCTAATTCATATGGAACAAGGTATATTATAGACACGGGGAAACGCGTTGGGTAGGAAAGGCAAACTAGGTCCGCTTGACCGGGATCATCCGGTTAGGCGCCGGTCTCGTCCCTCGGTTTTGGGGGCGTGAAAAACTTGGTATCAGAGCCTACGGTTTTAAAAGTGTCCTAGGATGTCTCAGAGCCGTGTCTAGTAGAGCCCTTCTTATCGGTGTGTTGTCGACCACATCTATAATTAGGGGGCTGCATGGACATTTAGGAAAGTACCATTTATTGCTATTCTATATCGTGCGATGTGGTGAAAGGTGAGGTTGTCTATCTCTAACTCGTGCGATGTTCCAATTTTCAGTAAACGGCACCCAAGAAGAGAGCTCGACTCGGCCTAGAGGCCAATGCCACCCCAAGTGTGGCCATAAATTCCCAATCCGATGGTGCGGGTGAGGACAATCCCCCGACCATGAATCAGCCTTACTCCTCCGTTCCTGGCCAGACTATTTCAGTCTCTGCTCCAGCGAAGGGTGCTACGATCCCTCCCACTGATATTCCTGATCCTCCTCCAGCCCCAGTTCGGGTCCCGGTATTTCTGATGGGGACCTCAGGGGAGCTATTCAGATGTTGACTCAGCTAGTGGCCTCCCAGGCCCAAAGATCACATATTTCCCCTGCACCCTCGAGTGAGCAAGGGGATTCTTCAGGTTCCAGATTCAACCAGTTCCTACGGTTAGCCCCTCCAGAGTTCACAGGTACCTACCCAGAGGCCGATCCTCAGGAGTTTATAGACGAGATGTACAAGACCCTCCGGGTTATGAGGGCTACTAAGACAGAGGGAGTTTAGTTAGCTTCCTATCGTCTAAAGGGAGCAGCATATTCATGGTTCGAGATGTGTGAGAGTTCCCGTGGAGAGGGGAGCCCTCCAGCGAGGTGGGATGAGTTTGTAGATGCTTTTATGGATCATTTCTTGCCTGCCGAGACTAGGGCAGCCCGTGCTGCAGAGTTCGAGGTTCTAAAACAGGGTAATAGGAGTGTGTGGGAATACCATATGGAGTTCGTGTGCTTGTCCAAGTATGATATCCACATGATGCCGACTATGGAGGCCAGAGTTCGTCGGTTTGTTCAGGTCCTTGGTCCTTTGGTTGTCAATGAAGCTGCTACAGCTGCTCTGCATGAAGACATGAACTATGGGAAGAGTGTGGGATTCGCTCAGGCTACAAAGGCTCGGAAATTGAAGATAAGGATGGAGAAAGAGAATAGTAGTAGGGCCCGGTCAGCAGGCAACCCTGGGAGTTTAGTTGCAGGTGGGAGGTCAGCCCTTGGGAGAGGGTCATCAGCGCCATCTCAGTCCTATGCTCAGTTCTCAGCCAGTGCACCACCATCAGGGCACAGTTATCAGCAAGGAGGTTGCTTTGGACCCGGTTCTGATAGTAGGAGGTTCCATCAGTCGGGTCGTTCAGGTGGGAGGTTCCAGCAGCAATGGAGAGCCCCATGCCCTATGTGTGGGAGGTTTCATTATGAGCCTTGTTACTTGGATATCCCGGTATGCTATAGATGCGGAGTGAGGGGCCATGTTCAGTGAGACTGTCGCGCACCCAGTCAGGGCACGGATAGGGGTACTGCTCAGCCATCCAGTTCTTCAGCCGCTACATCTTCAGCACGCCTCCCAGTCCGCGGCCCTCCAACTCCAGCAGGGCGCGGTGCAGCTAGGGGTGTCACATGTGGTCAACGGGGACCAAGTCGGTGCTATGCTTTGAGTGGTCGCCAAAGTGCGGAGGCTTCTCCAGATGTTTTCACGGGTACTCTGACTGTTCAAACACATGATGTTTATGCTCTTATTGATCCGGATCTTCATTGTCATATGCTACTCCATTTATTTCTTCGGGTTTTGGGATAGAACCCGAACAGCTTCATGAGCCGTTCTTAGTGTCGACTCGGTTGGTGATTCTCTTACGGCCGCGCGAGTCTATAGGAATTGTGTTGTCACGATGTGTGGTCGAGATACCACGGCCGATCTGATTGAGCTAGGAATGGTAGATTTTGATGTTATCATGGGGATGGATTGGCTCTACTCGTGCTTTGCTAAACTCGATTACCGAACCAGAATTATGAGGCTTGAGTTTCCTAATCAACAAGTTATTGAATGGAAAGGGAATGATGTTGTGCTGATGGGTAGGTTTATTTCCTATCTTAAGGCCTCAAAGATGATCAGGAAGGGGTGCATCTATCATTTGGTCCGGGTTGCGGACACCACTTCAAAGTTGCTTGCTCCCGAGTCCATGCCGGTTGTGAATGATTTTCTTGAAATATTTCCGAATGAGCTCCCTGGGATTCTGCCAGATAGAGAGATCGATTTCATAATTGATGTATTGCAAGATACGCAACCAATATCTATTCCACCTTACAGGATGGCGCTAGCAGAATTGAGAGAGTTAAAGGCGTAATTGAAAGATCTATTAGAAAAGGGTTTCATTAGGCCAAGTGTGTCGCCTTGGGGCGCACCGGTTCTGTTTGTCAGAAAGAAAGATGGGTCGCTCCGGATGTGTATTGATTATCAGCAGCTCAACAAGGTCACCATCAAAAACAAATACCAATTGCCTCAGATAGATGATTTATTCGACCAATGCAACGTGCTAGGTTTTTCTCCAAGATTGATTTACGGTCCGGGTATCACCAGTTAAAGATCAGGGAGCAGGATATTCCCAAGACCGCCTTCAGGACTCGTTATGGGCACTTCGAATATCTAGTAATGTCTTTTAGGCTAACCAACGCCCCAACAGCTTTTATGGATCTTATGAATCGGGTTTTCAAGACGTTTCTTGACTCTTTCGTGATAGTATTCATCGACGATATCCTTGTTTATTCGCGGAGTCAGAACGATCATGCTAATCACCTCAAGGCAGTTCTGCAGACTCTTCATCAGCACCAGTTGTACGAAAAGTTTTCAAAATGTGAGTTTTGGCTAGAATTAGTCACCTTTTTGGGCCATGTTGTTTATAGGGAAAGGATTCGGGTTGATCCCCAAAACATTGCAACGGTAAAGGATTGGCCTAGGCCAACAACCCCGACAGAGATTCGCAGTTTCTTGGGTTTAGCTGGATATTATCGGAGATTCGTGGAGGGATTCTCTACTCTCGCCTCCCCATTGACTAAGCTGACGCAGAAAACGGTTATGTTTCAATGGTCCGATGCTTGTGAAAAGAGTTTTCAAGAAATGAAATCAAGATTGACTTCGGCACCAGTGTTGACCTTGCCGGAAGGTTGAGAAGGGTTTTTGGTGTATTGTGATGCTTCAAGGGTTGGTTTGGGGTGTGTATTGATGCAATGTGGTAAGGTAATAGCGTATGCTTCTAGGCAGTTCAAAAATCACGAGAAGAATTACCCGTCGCATGATTTGGAGCTCGAGGCGGTTGTGTTTGCATTGAAAATCTGGCGGCATTATCTTTATGGGGTCCATTTGGACGTGTTCACAGACCACAAGAGTCTTCAGTATTTAATCAAATGGAAGGAATTGAACTTAAGGAAGCGGAGGTGGTTAGAATTTCTCAAGGATTATGATATGAATATTTTGTACCATCTAGGGAAGGCGAACGTGGTAGCCGACGCTCCTAGTCGGAAATCCATGGATAGCTTGGCTTATTTGGAAGCAGGTCAATAAAACAATACACGTATAACATGAGTTCATAACGTATAATTCATTACGAGAAAGAATCACAAGGCATGATGTGGGCCTAATTACCCAGACATGATAATAATAGCCGATGCGTATGGACTCTTGTCACTATGTACGTACGTAGGCCCCACAACATCAACACATAGCATTTAGATCACCTATGGGGATAATTCCCTCTTACAAGGTTAGAAAGGAGACTCACCTCTTGTCGAACCTACTCCTCGAGTCAAAAATACGCCCAAAATCCCGAACTCGTCACCCAAGGACTCGGAACTAATCAAATGTTATGTAAATATATCAAATTATACTCAAAGCATGGAATTTCTCCTCTTTACTTTGTCAATTCATCATTCTTGAAGAAATCTCAAAATTCACCCCGGGCCCGCACGCTCGGATTCCGAAAATGCTCGAAGGAAACACTCACCCATAACCTAAGGATCGTTAATATATATTTTTGCATGATTTCATAGCCAATTCACGGGTAATTCCCTAAATTCTCGAAAGCCCTAGGTTACTACCCAATTCCCTGAATTTTCACAAATTAGGTAGTTAATTTAGCTAGTAATTCAAGTATTAAACTAACATTAGGGTAGAATTTAGTTACCTCTTCAGTAGCTAGGTCATGGAGCAGTTTTCCCAAGCTCTCTAGGTCTTTAATGGAGGAAGAAATGAAGAAAAATGGACATTTCCCGTGTTTTAAAAGGACACACTGCCTACAGTGCTTCCGCACTTGCGGCTCAAGGAACGCACCTGCGGTCTTGCACCTCCGAGAAGAGCCTCGCACCTGCGAAAGTGGACAAGACGGCCTGGGGTCGCACTTGAGGTCAGTAGTCCGCACCAGCGGCTCCGCACCTGCGGGAAAAGGGCCCGCACCTGCGAAAATTGGGCAGACCACTTAGGGGGTCGCACCTGCAAGGCTGGGACCGCATGAGCGGTCCCGCACCTGCGATTGGGCAACCGCACCTGCGGTCACACCAGAATAGGTGCACCAGCAATTGCTTCAGCTGGTTTTTAGCCTCGTATGGTGCCCGAGAGGCACCTGGGCCCACCCGAGCCCCCATCCTATTATTTAAACAAGTCCCAAATCGTAATACGGACTCGCTCAAGCCTTCGAAACACTCCAAACAACGCTAAAACTCAAAATCACCCTCAAAACCCCTAAGGATCAAACTTAAGAACTTCAAGTTCTTGAATTCGGTATCAATGCGCCGAACTGACCTATACGACTCGGAATGACACCAAATGTTGCGAGCAAGTCATAAATGACATAACGGATTTATTCCCGATCTCAGAATCCAATTCGGATCTCGATAATACAAAAACACATTCAAAACCAAATTTTAACTTAAGGAAACTCTCATATTCGATATTGGGCGCCGAAACTCTCCCGGGTAATAAATAATCGATTCCAAACATTCGCCCAAATCAAAAAGCATCATACGAAGCTACTGGAACTGACGAAACTCGATTCTGAAGTCGTTTACTCAAAATTTGACCGAAGTCAAACTTGGCCAAAAAGCTCTAAACACTTCCAAATCCCGAACCACCTTTCCACGCAAGTCATAAATTACGATAAGCCTCTATGGGAAGTTTCATTTAGGGGAACAGGGTCCGATAACGCAAAATGACCGATCGGGTCGTTACAGGGTCGACCCCGAGGTGCATCCCTCGAGAGAGTATATCGAAGGCTCATCCCAGCATACCTCGAGGAAGGATAAAAATCAAATACCGTCATGGAAAGGCGGGAAATTCCCAAGGGTACGTGGTTAGAGCTAACACGGTCTTCAAGAATAGTATAAGTTCATACTAAGCCATTATACAGCTGTACCAATAGCATTTCTTTGTCATAACTAGACATGTACTATGATGAGATTCCCCCCTCTTATATAAAGGGGACCCTTGTCATTTTGTAACACACATGAATATTCAAGGTAATAGAACATTCTCTTCTTTTCCTGCCTAAACATGCTCAATAATTACTCTACAAATTTATTGCTCTTCACTTATTGTCCTCATTTATTGTTCTGCATTTATTGGCAATCATTAACCGCAAAATCCTATCCTCAAGGCTTTCGATATCATTGTTATTCATTTATTATTCATTATCGAGTGCTATAATCCATTCTTAAGGCCCCCTGATCCATCGATCTCGAGATCCAGTTTTGTGACAATACTGGTTTGCTCATCATTTTTCTCTTACTTACACTTAACATTTCTCCCCTTACAACTAGTACTAAAATAAATCATGTATTTTTAGAACCACAAATCAAATATAATTGTAATACCATTTTTAAGGTAAACATTATCCCTTCTTTTCTTTTGGCATGATCCATACGATATAAACGAAACGAGCAAATGCACAATTTCTATAAATGATTCTATTCATAGAAATACTAGAGATGCCTATGTTCTGGATTCCCCATATGTTCTGTTATTATATCATCTATTCATGGGTCTTAGAAAATTCGTAAGTTGATAAAGTTTATTTCATGATATTAATTCAAAGGCATAATGGTCTTATGACATTACGGGATATTTTATTAATGTACTTCTCATACATTGCATTCATTTACATTGACCCGAACATATGGCGTTATATACACGTACATATGTATATTATTTTATATTGGATATGGTAAAAGGTTACGGCGTTATATACGCACCACCACCTGATCAGCTGGCATACATTGATGATTTTGCCCACAGTGGCCGAGATGATATGATGAGATGCCCTCAGAGGCTTGATAATGTTATGAACATATGTACCTATGCACCACATGAAATTCATACGCATATCCTTGAAACTAAAAGTATTTCAAGATTTGCAGAGTTATACAGACTTACATGTCGAGTCTTTTACTCAATGTTACTCGTATGTCTATTATATACTAATTTTTTTTCCTTACATACTCGGTACAATATTTGTACTGATGTCCCTTATGCCCAGGGACACTGTGTTTCATGCCCGTGGGTCCCAATAGGCAGGTCGAGAGTCATCCAAGTAGGCTATCTGCTCAGCGGAAGATGTTGGTGCGCTCTGTTTGCTCCAGAATTGCTTGTTTGGGCAGTATGATTTAGACGTGTATTGTTTGTTATGGCGGGGTCTTGTCCCGACCGTTATGATAAGTATGTATTCTTAGAGGCTTGTAGACAAATGTCATGTATATTGATACTTGTCTGGCCTTATCGGCCTTTATTTTAGGTATATAAAGGATCACATTGGTCGTATAGGCACGTATGTCACATGTTTGAGTTTCTATATCAGGTTGGGTTGTTCTATGTTGGGTATTCCCTCATGTTTACTCTGGTTATCTCATGATGCCCCTTTTAGACCACTTACCTATGATGATATAATAACAAAGATAGGTTACATTAGTATTCGGTTGAGTAAGGTATCAGGTGCCCGTCGCGGCCCATCGGTTTGGGTCGTGAAAAAATTGGTATCAGAGCAGTTTTGTCCTAGGGAGTCTACAAGCCGTGTCTAGTAGAGTCTTGTTTATGGTTGTGTTGTGCACCATTCTTATAAGTAGGAGGCTACAGGGCATTTAGGACTGTCACTCATTCTTTTTACTCTAGATCGTGTGGTAGAGCTCACTTATAAGAATTCAAATTCCTAAATTCTATTATATTCGTAATACGACGATACCTACATCTAGAAAGACAACTGGTAAGAGGTTTCATGTGGTTGTGGAAGAATTGAGTCAGAGAAACTCGGTTTTCATGATGCTTATGATGAGTAAAAGTAAGGTCTTCAGTAGATCATGTGTGTACTAAGACATTTAAGCCTTATGACAAAGAGCCTTAAGGCAGGAAAATCTATCACCCCTACGGTGAAAGGCAATGAGAGATTTAGAAGATAGGTACAAGTTTAAACAAGTAAAAGAAGAAAGATGAAGATGGGTTTGAGGCGCCCAGTTAATGATGATTATCAGTATTTACAATTCGGGCAGAGGAAATTAAACCTTTTGAGATACCTTTAACAATAATAAAGGTATGTATAATTGGTCACACCCATTCCAGTTATGCCCTATGGGGGCTAACATGTGTATTTTAAGAGAAGGATGTGATATCGGGATCCGGCGAGGTTTAGGGTAACCCAAATTGGTGAATGGATTGCTTGCGTTAGTTGACATTTCTGAAGGATATTGTGAATGTGATAATAGATCTCCTCTTGAGACACCCATATGGTTCACTCTAAAATGGTACAGCTAGATATGAGTACTACAAAGATAGGCACTGGAATCCTGGAAGGGATAAATAATACCTTAGTGTGGCTCCTGTCCTAGTGGAGAGAGAATGTTAGGCAACCCGAAGAGCCAGTAGATGGAGCAAGGGGAGTTGAAAGCAAAAGAATGTCCAGTTGAAATTTTCAAAATAAAGTAATAGACAGAAATGTTAGCAGGAAATGAGAAGAGAGTTAACGAAGCATTACGAGTAAGATGTGATGCATGGATGACAACGGGTAGATAAAAAAATGAAAGTATTGCAGAGTTTATAGTTAAGTGAAAGAAAAGACGAGAGGTGACATGCCTTGAGGCAAAAAAAGAGTATAGGACATAAAGTCATATCATCATTTAGAGAAATAAGTTTGTGACTCTAACGTGCTTACCAGAAGAAAATTTTAGACCCCAAGAGTAATAGAAATTAGTATGGGCTGTTGAACAAGAATAGTTAAACATGAATTAGGGACTGAGTGAATTGATAATAGTCGCATCATGAGAATTTCAATGATTGCGTTCCGGAAATAATAGAATAGGGGACAAAAGAATACCCTTTAAAGGTCATTCAGGAAGACGCTTCCCTAAAACAAGCAATATGATCAAAGTGAAGCTTAAGGGACTATGTGTGCCAGTTACACTAGGTATCACCCTCGTAATTAAGGAATTTTGTTATACTTGGTACAGAAGGATTATCGCACGGCGAGTAGGGGTCATCAACTATGTGAAAAGATGCCAAAGATGAAGAGGTAAAACATCTATAGGTAGATCTCCATAGCGCTAAATCTTAGTACAACCCTAAAGGAGGGAATATGCAGTGATGTGACATTAAGTCAGAATTAAGTGGTTCTAGTAATTATGGAATGGTAAAGGAAGAACGCGATAAAAATGAAAAAGGAATGAGATTGCACTTATTCAGTTAGGTATGTTGGTGCAAAATGAAGCATACATAACTCTTTTTTAGAGAATGACTTAATTAGGGATTTTGTTCATTACTACTTACTACTACTATTACCTAAACATGAAACAGACTTATTCCCTTACGAATGTTGTCACGCTATCCATCCTCAGGAAGAGTCACTTGGTGCACACAAAAGAAAACCTTTGGAAAGAACTGTAGCATTAAGAAACCCAAAGGGTTATTTTCAACACTACTAAGAAAAAATAAAATCTATTAAAACAAACGCAATTAAAAGTGAACAACTAAAAAAGCTAATGAAAATGTTTGCCTTGAAAATGGTAGTTACAACTAAATTTGATGTGTGGTTCTAAAAATATGTGATTTTTTAATGCTAGTTGCTAGGAAATAGATGCTAAGTGTGAGTTAAATAAACAAGGTAAACAAGATAGAGGATTAAGATGGAAAAACCAAACTGCCCAGAATCGGGGGGTTCGAGTCGGCCGAGATTGGTCCTCGAGATCGAGGCTCGATGCTTAATAGTGAAGGATCGATGAAGTTATAACATTTATAAGGTCCTCGAAGGCGGCTATTTATGATCAATGATAAGCAATAAATGAATAACAATCAATGTAATGCAATAAATGTAAGTAATAAACCAGCAAAGAGGCAATAAAGGATGTTTGAGTTAGAGAGCAGAGAATGTTCTTGTATTCAATATCATGTTTCCAAAAAATGACAAGGGTCCCCTTTATAGAGGAGGGGAAAATCCCAACATAGTACATAAACATTTATTAGAAAGATATGTAACTGGTACAGCCATTTTAATGTCGGTTTGTGCTGCCCCGAGGTAGATCATAGGGAACCCTCGGGGTTGAACCCACGAGATGTGCCTCGAGCCTTCCGAATGCGGATGGTGGAAGGCAATAACAACCGTAAAATCAGCCTCTTCGATTTTAGCCGTACACAGATAGTCCCCGCGTGTCTTAGAGAGAAATGATATAAACGATCTTGAACTCTTACCCCTCCAATGCTCTCATCATGATATCAGCCCGGTCATAGCATTAAATGTCATGACCCAAAAGCTGCATAGCGGTCACTGTCAGCACGATCATCGAGAAGCCCACGACCCGTCATTGGTTTGACTTTTCCGCTTCACAAAAGTTGCCCATATGACTTCTATAAATACTACACTTGTTCTTCATTCATACGTTTACCACCATCTTCATGTTTTTGGAGCTACCTTCCATCTCCTTCTGCATTTATCTTCCTTCTGTACTTGTTCCTTCATCTTTTCTCTCAGAAATTTCGTTATAGTTATGGAAAAGACTTCTAAGGCGGTACCTCAGAAAGAAGGTACCTCTTCTTCTGCACGCCCATCTAAGGGAAAAGCAAAAACTCCACCGAGCATCGAACAATGCATCCCCGGGCCGTTGTGAGCCCATGGCACGATATATCAACGTAATATCCGAAGTGGAGAGGGTAAAAACGGGCTGCCTCTGGGTGAAGGCAGTTCAAATAGAAATCCCCAAAGCTGAGGAAAGCGTAGTAACTTACAAGGCGGGCTTCCTCAGCATATACACATATCCCTTCACCCTGGGTCCTATGGATTCTTCTTCCCCACCGATAGACCCAGTGATTCTTGATTTTTTCCACCAGCACCGAGTGACGCTCGGTCAAATTTATCCTTCTTTTTGGAGGATCGTGTATATGCTCTGATATTTCTCTAATTGGATCAAAGGTATGACCTTCACCCTCGACAATTTGATAAGGATGTATAGTCCCCGTCTCTTCCGAGAAGGATTAATTAAACTGCAACATCAATCTACGAAGACATCTTCACAAGCATCGATGAAGACAAAGACCCGGGGTGGATGAGCCGGTTTGTTAGAGTGAGAACATCGGACGTCATCCCCGCCGATATGATGCCATTCCCGGAGGAATGGAATGTGACACGTAGTATCATTATATCAAGTATTTTCTACTGCCCTTCTCCTTTCACTGAATCGGTTTCCCTTGGTTGTGCATCCACTGTTTGGTTCCCCGGCGCAGTTCAGAACCTGCCAGGGTGGATTAAGAAAATAGACTTTGTCTTCCCTTACAACAAGCGATCTTGGCATGATTTGGCCAAGACACGGTGTCATGCCAAGAACCATGGTAAGCCCTCCTTGGAATCGTTGATGAGTTCCATATAAGTTGTTTTTGTGGCATTAAGCTTAATACATCACGTTTGTGCAAGCCTCAAGGAAGGCTTTTCGATGAGATCACCCCCTCATGGTGAGGCAGAAACTACGAAACCCGATAAGGGTAAGAAGAGGAGGAAAAAGACATTGGCTGATTCTCCCAAATCAAAGAAGCCTAAGGTCCGAAGGCCAAAGACCGATGATACGGTCTTGACTTCGGATGTTGCGGCAAGTCTTTGTGCCACAGACCAAGAAGATGATGAGAATGACCGCCCTTTGATGCAAAGGGTAAGACAAAGCGCTGAAGCTTCGGGTGGTGCCAGGTAGAAGACTGTTGAACCGGAGATAGCTGTTGTGGACCTACCTCATGCTGAAGAGGCCCTCGATGAGGGTGTGGATATAGTCTCCGAGCCTCAAATCGGACATGGTGCAGTCTGTGCTAGCGAATCTTCAACTGGAAAGTTCAGAGGGCTTGCATCCGAAGTATTTTGGGGCCAAGCAAAGACTCTGATAGAGATCGATGTTGTGGGCGACGTCGATCTGGGCCCTTCATTTTCCCCAAGGAAGATAAGGGATGATCAAAACAGGGGCGACGCCGATGTGGGGGCCTCTTAGGGAGAGGATGATACATTCTTAGATTACTTCGTCGGCCTCGAGGAGGACTCCGAACTTGATGCCCCCGTTTCCCTCGAGTAAGCTGGAAAGCTCTAAAAGCAGGTAATCCCCTTCGACATATCACTCGTGCTTCAGATTTCTATCTTTATTTTTCTAACTTTCTTCCTCCATACTATAGGTCAAGAAGCTGTACGACCATGTTTTTTCCAAGCTTCAAGATGAGCTTGCTCGGCATGAGAGGGAGCTAGAGAAACTCACCGCGGAGCTGAATGCATCAAAAACTTCCTCTGCCCGAAAGGACGAGGAGCTGAAGGAGCTTTGGACCAGCCTGGAGGGAGTGCATCGGGAGCGGGCTAGCTTTGCTAAGCAGGTAACATGACACTCACGGGTTCATCTTCTTAATGCCACAAGATGACGCTTACTAACTTGATTTGTTTTGCATATTGAGCAAAAGAATGCTTTAGTGGAGCAACTCCGGGAAGAGGCCGCAACCAAGGATAGGGAGATCCTTGAGTTGAAGCAAAGATTGGGGCCGTGTCCTCGGAGAGGGATCTTTTGCGGGGAGAGTTGACCTCGACTCAGGACCTCCTTCGGAGTGCTCAGGAGGAGTTCACTTCACTCTCTGCGGCTAAGTTAGAGGCCGATGAGCACGTAGCTTCATACAAAATGGATGTTGCTGCCGCCAATAATCTGGCTAGGGAGATATCTGAAAAGGCCGAGCTGCAGATGACTCGGGCCATTGTTCATGCTCGTTCTCAAGCCAGGAGGCAAACACTCGAAGAGACAAGCGCCAAAGGTGCTGACCTATCTATTGAAGTCGAGAAAGTCAGGGCTTTGGAGGAAGAATCAGCACTTTCATCTTCTTCAAAAGAGAGCTCCGGTAGTTGCTCCGGTAGCGACTCAGATAATTGCAGGGGCGAGGAGTAGACTCACCCACTGTTTTTGCCTTTTCTTTTCTTTCTCTGTATCGACTCCCTGGAGGATCTTTGTAAGGATACTTATGTAAATATTTTTTAGGAATTCCAAGGAACACTTTTCATTGTCTCGAGTCTTTTATTTTTCTGTTCATAGGTAATGTTTCGAATTCCGATGCCGAATCTTTAGAGCTCGTTCTTGGAATAATATAACCCCTCGAGATCGGGTACCATATCGAGGTCAGATTAATATTGACGGCCCCTAAGATCCCATAGTAGTAATAATTGAGACCGTCGAGATTGGGCACCATCTCGAGGTTAGATAGATACGGGGATCTCGACCCCCACTTTGGACCCATGTTTGCAATAATAGAGACTATCGAGATTGGGTACCAAATCGATGCTGGGTTTATAATTCCCTTAGAACCCATATTTGTAGTAACAAACATCTTTGAGACCGGGTACCATCTCGAGGCTAGATAGGCATTGAGAACTCCTTAGAACTCACATGCACAATAACTGAGATCCTCGAGATCGGGCACCATCTCGAGGTTGGATTGGCATTGATGGCTCCTTAGAGCACATAATTATAAGAACAGAGATCCTCGAGATCGGGTACTATATCGAGGTTATATATACATTGAAGCTCCTTATAGTCCGTAGTTGCGATAACTGAGATCCTCGAGATGGGGTACCATCTCGAGGTCAGATAGATATGGGGACCTCGAGCCCTTGGACAATGTCATTCATATGACATGACCTGTGAAGCGAATGAAGGTGGTCCCACCGGTTCATTTCCCCAAAAGCGGTAATGGCATGGTCAGAATTAATTGGCCTTCGAAGTAGGCGAGCAGTCGTCGCTCGCTCTATATATGCATTCGCTTTCTTTATTTGAAGACTTTGCTGCTTCGAGCAATTGTCTTCTTTATAGAGTCCTTTTTCTTTCACCAACTCTTTCTCTATTTTAATTCAAAACTTTTGCCTAAGTTTTCATTTCCCTTTTCTTGTTTCACCATTGTTATGGCTGCTACACCCAAACCCATTCATCATCAAGAGGAAGGTTCTACCTTTGTTTCCCGCTCAATCGGTGGTACACCGCCGGCTTCTGGTGAGAAGACCTCGGGACGCTTTGTCTCAAGGAGGGATTTTGCATTAGGGAGATCTTCCAGAGTTCAGGGCCATCGGGAGCATGCATCGAGGTCCATCATGTCCATAGGAGAGAAACACCTTGAGGCGGTGAGGATAGATTGCGGATGGGGAGAAAAGGTGGTACTGTAAGTACCTTCCCTGGGAGAGAACATCATGGCTCATGTAGAGGGTTTTTTGAACGTATACACGTTCCCCTTTACATTGGGCCCTCTTGATAGAGCCATGCTCGAGTTTTGTAAGAAATATCGAATCACCCTTAAATAGGTTCATCCGTCATTTTAAAGGATTGTATTAATGAAAAGATTTTTCGTGGAAAAGGCCGGGCTCGAGTTTACCCTCAGCCATCTCATCAGATTATACCGGCCCTTGCATTGTCGAGGCCTATTTACTTTGAAACGTTGGACTACCTGGTCCTCTATCGCCAGGGACGAGAAAGACGAGGATCGAGGGTGGATGAGTCAGTTTGTCCGTGTGCGAACCGTTAACATCATCCCCGCAAAATTTCTACTGTTTCCTGAGAAATGGAATTTCACACGTAACTGGTACACTTGTGTTTTTACCATTTTTGTTTATAGTGGAGGCTGACTCCGTACTAAAGTTTTCTTTCTCTTTCTGCAGCGACCCCGTGGTTGCCATGTGATATCCCCGATTTGGCGGATTGGACCTGTTGATACCCAATTTTTCCTCAAATTATTTTCAAACTTGCATATAAGCTTTCAAAATCACTCTTTGTAATGATGAGTATTTTTCCTTATTTTTCCATATTCTATTAAGTTATTTTCATGTTTATTTAATATTTCATATCTTAATAATTATTCATAAATTACGTTGTAAATAATTTCAAAAATGTTCCCAGGTCGGTATGCTACTTTTAACCATTTTCCTTTCCATTAGGACTCAATCATTTAACAAATTAACCAATTGGGTCTCATTTAATTCTAATTACAATAATTTTACAATTATAGCCAATTGAATACTTTGTGTTGTTTTAATTCAAAAAAACTTATGCATTTTTACATTTAATATTATTTAATTGCTGTAATTTCAACTATTTGAACTTAATTTCACTTTTTATACAATTATTAGCTATTTTAATTAATCATTGTTCTATTTAAATTGGGTATTTAACATTTTGGCCTATTTTTATTTAAACACTAGCCCAAATTCAAACCCCAACCCATCAGATTGCAATAACCCAATTCATACCCAGCCCAACAAAATCATACCCAGCCCACCTAAGACTAAATCTCGACCGTTGATCAAATTTGATCAACGGTCCAAACGAAACCTTGCTAATTTAACTCTAACCTAACCCCCATTTCCCGTCTCATTTCCTTCGAGACGGTTCCTCTCACTATCTCTCTCTATCTCTCTCTATCTCTCGAGGACTCTCTAGCTCCCTTCGATAAGTTTCCTTGACCTCTCTCCTCTGATGGGTTCCGTTCATCTTCTCCGGCCAGTTTCTCACCGGAAACCTTGGGTCTTTATCATTTCATGGTTATCCACATACGTCTCACCCGTCCAGTGATTCCCATGGTCCCTTGCAACTTTTCCGGCCTCCCTAGCTGTCTGAGTAAGATTCAGAGCCAATCCGGCCTAAGCCGGTGCCATCTATGAGGTTTTCCCTCTCCTTTGGGTTCCACGAAACCCTAACCTTCTGTATTTTGACCTTTTCTTTAAGATATATTATAGATCTACAGTGTTATGAAACCTTTCTATATTTTTCTCTGGAAAATTCCATTTTTAACGATTTCAATGTTTAGGGTTTCTTAACCCTGTTTTCAAAGAAATTATTCTTTTTATTTTTAGCAATATCTACCATGTTTGAGCGATTTTCTCATGTTTTTCCTGTTTTCTAAACTACTATGCTAAAAACCTAATTTTCTAGGTTGTCTTTTATTGCATGACTATGTGTATTCGTTTCCTATGAAACTATATGTGTGTTCTTTGTGATTCTCGCTTTAATTCGTTGCTATCTCTTGCTGATTCCCTAAATGTTTGCTTAGGGCTTCTCTGATTCTGTTCAATACCTGTTGTTTAAACGTCTAATAAGTCTGACTATTTGCTCTATCGATTGTTCACATAATGATTTATACTGATTTTTGGGTAAACTCCTTAGACTTGTGATGTCTTCCCTAAATAGTGACTTTGTGTATTTTCCATGTAATTCTGTACTAGTTTTTGAATTGTTTCCTTGTTTGTGTGATACTTTCGTTAAGCCCTTTGATTTATAATTCCATTCATGATTCCTGTGACTAATTTCTATAGCTAGATTGTACTATTCCCTATTTATGGACACAAATATGCTACTGATTTGTTTGACATATACCCTCTCTAATTATTGTGCTATGTACCTATACTTAACTACTTTCTATATGCTTTACTTCTCCTGCTATGGTAAATGGTCAGTTTACACATTGATTTTTTTCCTTATTTAGTCCTAATTGTGCCGTTTGAATTGTGACTCCCAAATGAAAGGGAGTCCAAGCCTTTGATTGACTCTAACTGAATATTACTTCTATAATTATGTTAAACTATTATTCCTTACCTTATGTTACTACTCATTTTCAAAACTATATATACTCTGCCTTCTCTCTTTGCATAGAACACGCTAAGATATTGAGAACACTGATATCAAAACACACATTTTTACATTGCATATCACTAAAGCATACTCAAACTCAAAACATTAACATTGTTCTGAATCCTCTTTGTTTCCATACACATCCTTTCTTGCTCTTTACATTGGTTATTGACTACTCAGTCGGCTAAAAGCCAAGACTGAGTAATCCTTGTAGCTCTCTCTTGCTTTTGTGCACTACTATCTTGTTGTTGTTATTTTATTCTACATACCATTGTTTGTTGCACCATCTCCTTGCATTTTGCTATTCTATACCCTTGACTGGTATGTCCTTAATTTAAGTTTACAGTACCCCAACACAATATGTTTCAGTTCCTGCTAATATACTTGTTAGTCCTTTTGTACTTCTACTTATGATTCTATTGTCAACCATGCAACTAGCATGTCTCTGTTATTTTCCTTTTCACTTTAGTTTAGTATGCTTCCTTCTCCCCTTATGTGATTTACTATGACTCTGCTTGACTCATATACTTGTTCCTGTCCTATGATTACTATTTCTTGTCTCAGCATGACCAGTATTTCCTTATGTGTTTGCATCATTTGTCTGACTTTCAATACTATAAGCATGCACCCCTGATGTCTAAGTGTTACATGATACTAATCCTAATCCACAATATGTAATGCTTTGTGATAACTATGTTATAATTATTTGAAAATCTGTAACTCTATTCTATTACTATCATAAGAATTCTTTGTTCCTAACTCCCTTTCCATGTTTGTGTTTTCTTCTGGAACTCTGCATATCTGCTGAGTTGTGGTTGTCCTACTTCTTTCCTTTTGTAAACTGGTTTCATAAACTCTTACATTGTCCTCTGAAGTTATATTTCAGAGTTGATGCTTCAAACTACTTTCCAACTCAACTCTTTTTAAACTACAAGCACATCTCACTACTCTTAGACTTTAGGTTCAGCCCCCTTCGTGTGAGCACTGCCTTGGGGACCCCTGAGTACCCATTTAACTCTAACACACAAGGCTGGCACTCTACACTGCACTTACTCATTCCTAGCTATGGAACTTGGGTGTGAGATTGTGATGACCCAGAAGGTCATCCTAAGTAATTCCAGCTAACTCTGTGTTCCGAGGCCCCAAAAGCCTCCGTTAATCTCACCTCGGTATGCGTGTGCAGCTCGGGCAGGTAGCCGAGAAGCTTCCATGTGAAAATTTGATAAAAATGGGATTTTTGAATTGAATAATTGAATAAAGTTGACTTTGGTCAACATTTTTGGTAAACGGACCCGGACCCATTATGTGACGGTCCCAAAGGGTCCGTAGGAAAATACGGGACTTGGGCATATGCCCGGAATCGAATTCCGTGGTCCCAAGCCCGAGAAATGAATTTTTAAAGAAAAATATTTTCTGAAAATAATAAAGGAATTTGAAAATGAATAATTATGTGAAAACCGTGTTACCGGGACCGTATTACGGTTCCGAAGCCCGGAACAAGTTTATTATATGTTATTTGTCCTATCTGTGAAACTTGGTGTAAAACGAACTTGATTTGATTGGTTTCGGATCAAAATGAGGAAAATTGGAGTTAATGAACTTTTGAGGTTTTTAAAGTATTTGAACTTTGGCTTGAAAGGTGATTTTATGTTCCCGAGGTCCGAATGAAATTCTGTGACCGGGGATAGTTCCGTTGTGTCAGTTATAACTTGTCTGCAAAGTTTGGAGTCGTTCCGAGTTGTGTGGGTCGGTTTGGCGCATCGTTATAGAATCCTAGAATTCCAAATTCTTAAGTGTTGAATTTAGGGGTTTTGGAGGGTGATTTTGAGTTTTAGCGTGGTGTTGAGTGTTTCGTGAGCTCGAGCAAGTCCGTTTAGTGATTTGGGACTTATTGGTATATTTGAACGGCGGCTCGGGTAGGACCAAGTGCCTCCTGGACCCCGCGCGAGGCCAAAAACCAGCAAAACCCATTGCTGGTGCACAGCAGCTGGTGTGACCGCAGGTGCGGTAGCCCAGCCGCAGGTGCGGAACCGCCCATGCGCTCCCAGCCTTCGCAGGTGCGATTCTTTTGCAGGCGCGGCTCTTCCTACGCTGGAGCGGGACCGCTAGTGCGGCTCCCAACTCCGCAGGTGCGAGCCAGGGGCCCAGGCCCTTCTTCCGCAGGGGCCACCATTTTCTCGCAGTGTCGCAGGTGTGGAAACCCCTGTTGGCAGCCCCTCTTAAATGCCCAAAATTTTGGGTTTTTCTCATTTCATCCATCTTCAACCTCCATTAGCGAGCCTCCAAGCTTGGGCAACACCTTCCACGACCACCCACTGTAAGAGGTAAGTTAAAACCCCATAAAATTCTAATTTTAACACTAATTCCTAGTTAAAATCACTACTGAATCATCTAAAAATCATAGAGTTAGGTTGTAATTTTAGGGTTCTTGAGGATTTTGGGATTTTCCATGTTAGGCCATGAATCCTTGTATAAATTACATAACTTCGATCCTTAGACTCCGGGTAGTTGATTCCTTCGTGAATTTTCGAAAATCTGAACGTATGGGCCCGGGGTCGAATTTTAGTATTCTCGGAGAAATAGTAGGAAAGGTATAATTTGGCTTGGGAATTGGTTTATTGAGTACTTATTGATGTTAATAAATCCATTATGTCTAGATATTCCCGATTCGGAGTTGGATTCGAGAGGAAAGGCTGTGATTGAGGCTTGACTTGCATTTTCTTTGGAGCCGAGGTAAGTGTTTGGCTTAACCTCAGCTTGAGGGATTAGGTATAGAGTCTTACTTGCTATGTGTAACTCATGTCCAATGTATAGGCGTGGTGATGAGTGCCTATGCGTTGCGGTCAAGCATGCCCGTGAGTCATTTGTGATGAAACTTACTATGTTCTTAATATTCTTCGCCCCGTGAGTAATTGGTGAATTAAAAAGTGATACCTTGATGTTGTTTCATGACGTGGAGATTTATTTAGTGATTTATGACAGTTGAGGCTTACATAGTTGAATTTATAATTCTGACGCGAGGTTGGTTATAGCTGAGACTCTTGTCGGGCATTTGTTGATGTTGTAATTGATGAATTCTCCTTGTCGGTATAATAGAAATTTCATTGAGTATTTACATGCACTTGACACTACTTAGTGTTGACTTTCACATTATATTGTTGCTCTGTTTTGATATATATATATATGCACGAGGGGACATTCGTGCCGAGTGATTGTGAGGTTATGCACGAGGGGACATTCCGTGCTGAGTGTTATTATATATGCATGAGGGGACATTCCGTGCTGAGTGTTATTATATATGCATGAGGAGACATTCCGTGCTGAGTGATTGTGAGGTTATGCACGAGGGGACATTCCGTGCTGAGTGTTATTATATATGCACGAGGGGACATTCTGTGCCGAGTGATTTTTAGGTTATGCACGAGGGGACATGCCGTGCCTTTTTCTGTTCATTATCTGTTGAGAAGTTAAATTACTGCCTTTACTTTTACATTTTAGTTATTACCCTGTTCTATCGTGCTAGCATTTTGTTGCCCCTATTACCCCAGCATGTCCTCCCCGTACCTGTCTTACTTGCTTATTTCTATTGCCATCTTTCCTGTTATTATATAAAACTGTACAGGTACATATGTTGTTGTTGGTCCTAGCCTCGTCACTACTTCGCCGAGGTTAGGCTCGACATTTACTCACTACATGGGGTCGGTTGTACTGATGCTACACCTGTACTTCTTTATGTTGTGCAGACTTCGCAGCCGGACCTAGTGATCATTGACGGTCGAAGCTTCACTCAGCGCATTCAGGGACATCAAGGTAGACCCGCAGACGTTCGTGGGCCTTGACGTCACCTTCTACTATTCACTTTCAGCTCTGTCTTACTTTGTATTTCAAAGACAGTCCTATGCACTTATTTCAGACCTTTTGTTTGTAGTAATCTCTTAGATAGTTCGTGAGTATGTGACACCAGTTCTGGGATTTGTATATGGGTTTTATTTCGAAATTGCTACGTTTTATTTTGGTTATTTGTTAAATTTCACATTGTGGGCCATCGATGCCTTAGTTAACTTGCTCGTTTTAGTTGTTGGTGAGTGTTACTTAGTTCAAACGTTGGCTTGTCTAGTGGATTCACCGTTAGACGCAGTCATGGCCCGAAGGTGGGATTTTGGTTCGTGACAGAGCACTGCCTGGGATCCCCTGAGACCCTTAAGAACTCTGACACACCTGAGTTACAAGAGGTCTTGGCATATGGCATGTTGGATCTGGTACTTGGGCATACTGTTAGGCTCCATATAGTGTAACTTCTTCATTTTCTTATTCATTTTTGTAATTTATGTAACAATGGTCTGTAATAACTAAATGTAAATGAATACTCGGGGTTGGATAGTGAAGATGGGATGGGATTATGCATGTCTAGTATAGTTATGGGTAGAGATCATGCCTATAGGGCTTACCTTATCTATGTGTGCAATAGTATCATGTTTAGGATATGCTTGCCATGCATTAGAAACCATGCTTAAGTATGTTTATTTCAGCATCTCATCACTCTCATGTTCACTTAGAGAAATATGTTAAGCAACCTGTAAAACTGTTATAATTGCTGCAAACACTTCACTTAGAAATCCTGCTCATAGTTAATTATATAAAAACAGTTGTCATAAGTAAATACTGCCTCTGCATGTTCCTGATCTACATATAGAAATCCTGTTTTAGGTTTAAAATTATCAGTACTTGCACTAGATACCATGTCACTTTAGGAATTTACTCGCAGCATGCTCATTCGTTTATGTTAGAATCATGTACTGTCGCAAACACCTAGAAATCATGCTAGGATCATCAACTTAATGAAATTATGTCCCCATGCTTCCTGTTAATAAGCAACTTCTCTAAAGGGATTTTGTTTCTTAAGAAAGTATTTATGTGCATTCAGACATGCATCACTCAATGCATTTAGATATCCTATCATAAGACATGGCACCCACCTTAGTTTAAGGCTTAAATTGTTTCACCCTTACTGTTTCTCTTTGTTAAGGTTAAAACTGGAGTACGTTTCTTTAACACGCCTAGGCAAACCTTAGGCACAACGTTTGATAAAATCAAAATCAGTAACTATTCTTGTACACTACCTATTAAGCAAATGGTTCTAAAATCAATCATGCACTCTTTTTTTGGAACTCACTAAAATCCTCTATTTGTTGCTCTCTCTATACTTAGAACTCCTGCTTTGCCTACAAATTACTGGGATTTAAAGTCATTTACTCCTTTCCTTTCCTAAAACTCATCAAAACCTGTTGTTTACTGTTGTTGTTTTTTCACATCTGAAATCCCTACTCTAGATCTCAAATCTGAGACTTCTTTGTGTTTGAGACGTGCTATTAACATGCATTATTTGTGGAGAATCTATGAGCCATATGTTTGTTTATGTGTATCCCGTATGTGCAAGTCCTAATTGTTTCTTTACTTGTCGCTTAGAGTTTATCCTTTAAACCTAGGGGTTCAGCCTAGTACTCCCCTTATAGGATTAGTAGTCCTAAACACCCTCCGGGACTTATAGAACGGGACGGGTAATAGCACGCAATAAGCTTCGTGACCAACACACGCGTTTTAAATACCTTAGCGGGGTGGGGAAGGATATAATATGGATATGATGACCGGTGAGCTAATACCACGTGTAGCCCCTCCTCGAGGCGTGACATACTGGGTATTGCATTGATGTGATCCATATTGCTTTAAAACCTAGGACATTTTTCATTCAAATGATTTTACTTTGCTATTCTTTAAATTTCTTTTAATAATTTCAGTACTTACTTGAAATCACCTCTTACGTGAGCCTTGCTTGTCATTTGTTTACTGTCCAAATTCACAAAACTACTTGGTTGAGACCCACACTTGTGGATCTTGAGGGGTGCCTAACACCTTCCCCTTGAGATAACTTCAAGCCCTTACCCAATCTCTAGTAATGCAAACTAGTTTATGAGTTAGTTATTCTAGGATCCCTAACACAACCATAAAATTGTTAGGTGGCGACTCTTCCTTAAACCTTTTCCTTTAAAGAGTTGTCCAGAATGACATGAACCCGATCTCCGCGTACCTAACACGTGCGAGGAAAAAGGGAGGCGTGACAGCATGGCGACTCTGCTGGGGATCTTTCCTAGGCTTTTACCATTACAAGTTGTTTCGTGAATTTAGACCTTTAATTTTTATTTAAATGGTTACACCTTTTCCCATTCCCCGTTGTATGCTATTAACTGTTTAATTTTTCAAAGTATTTATTTCACCTGAACGAAACTGACATATCTTCATGTTTTCTTTGTAACCGCTTTTCATTGTAACTATTGTATTTTCTTTCTTTACCGCTGTCCTCAAAGTGAAAATACATGCGTATTTGTTTAAATGCTATTTATTGCATATCATGCTCCACATTCATGTTCCACTTGTGCCAAACAAAAATCCTATAGACACGCTTACAATGAGTAGTTGCGCTATTCCAATATTACTACTTCCTAAATTCGGAAAGGCGTATTTGAGGTAAAACTAGTCGATCAGCGGCGCAGTCGACAGTTCCGTGCCTTCCCCCTTGAGTTGTCCGCTCAAGGATACCGGTCTAAAACCCCATAGAAACCTTACTCTATTATAATGTTGCATGCATCATGGTGAAACCTAGCCAGGCTAATGTGTTGTCCGTACAATAGCCTTTAAGATAGCCTTGTCCAAAGTCCATTGGGTTTCCCTGGATCCCAAACGGACGCCTTCACGTTCTGTGCATTTATTTGGGGAACTAAATGCTCATGCTAATTATTGATGTTAAATAGTCGAGTCCGGTGGGGGTAAGGGCCTAACCCTCTTTGTTTTGCAGAAATGAGACACGAAACCCCCAGATTCGGCATGGTCGCCAATATCCACCCCAAATTGTTAAACTAGTGGAAGGATCTTCACTCCAGCGACAAAACACTTGTCAGAAAACACCTGGGCAACCTACCCTCTCTTTTGGATATTCAGCCTAACAAAATGATGATAGAGGCTGATACCTTATTCTGGGATTGCGATCGGTCGGTATTCCGCTTCGAAAACAATGAAATGACACTGTTGCTGGAAGAAATAGGAGGTTTGGCCGGTTTGGCTTGGGAATCTCAAGGGTTGTTGATGCCTGAGAATCACACAGGCCGGGGTTTTCTCAAATTGTTGGGTCTGAAGAAAAATCCGGACTTTGTGTGTTTAAAAGATTCGTACATCCCTTTTGATTACTTGTACGAAAGGTTCGGTCATAGCAACTCATACCGCACCTATCAGAACAAGTTCGCCCTCACTTCTCTAGGGCACATCCATCGCCGAGTGCTATCTTTCATGGTCTGTTTTCTAGGTTTAATGGTGTTCCCGAAAATGAAGGAAAGGATCCACACTAGATTGGCCATGGTCAATAAAATTTTAATGGAAGCGATCAACGGACAAGACTTCAGCATTGTGCCTATGATCATTGTAGACATATACCGAACCTTAGAAAAGTGTCAACGGGGAGAAAAACACTTCGAAGGTTGCAACTTATTACTTCAACTTTGGCTCACTGAACATCTGCAAAGGGGTGACTACCGACAAGATATCCATCGATGAATCTGGGATGACCATAATGCTTTCCACCACCCAAAGCGAATGAACTATATTCCAGACATGTTCGCTCAGCTGGAAAATGCCGAGGGATGGGTTGAGTTACTGGGGAATTTGACTGAGTACCAGATTCAGTGGATGTTTGAATGGTTCCCAACGGAAAAATTTATCATCCGATCCCGAGACGCGTCATTTCTGATATTTATTGGTCTGAGGGGAACGTACCCTTACGTCCCTCTCCGAGTTATGAGACAAGAAGGGAGGATGCAGGTTATACCTAGGGTTGAGAAGATGAGACATCTCCGAGCAGACTTCCAGGATGACGACAACCCTCACAAGTGCCAAGCCCAGTATTTGTGGCACTACAAGATTGTACTTGAGAAAGACACCATCGAGCCAGACAGGTATCATGCCTGGTTTACTCCTTTCTATCTAAGATGGTTAGAAGAAGATATGGAGGGTCAATTCAAGCTAGGATTTGCTCAAGGTCACCAGTTCATAGATGAGAAGGCCGAAGCGCGAGTTAAGTTCAACAATCTACGCAAGAGGCTCCGTGAATGTGAGAATAATCTTCACCAGATACACGATTCCAGCAGAAAGCTTAGTAAGGAATGGAAGGATATGGCTATCAGCTCCAACAAGAGGCTAGGGTACTTTGAGTGAGGTATAGTCGAGCTGGAAGAAAAGTTCATCAAGACGATCGAGGACTGCAAAAAGGCTGAAGGAGCCGAAGGAGGATATCTAGCCAAGACCTACTTACTGCTAGGACATCGCGAGTTGGGAAAGCTGATCGAAGGGAGCAGGAAAGCCGAATCTGGGGAAGGTCCTTCTGGGACCAAGTAGATAGGGGTGTCTTTCATTTTGTCTCTTTTGATGTATTAAGGCCACTGGCCGTTAGTGACCTTTATTTTCCGCATATTTAGAGTCGTTTTTATCATCAATAAAATGAGGCATTTAGCATTTCAATTTCTCCAAATTAATTTGTCGCTATGCCTACCTCGGGCACAAAGAGGTTCCCCAACTTAGGATGCGTTTTACATTCTCACATTACGTGTTTAAATTACCGCAATATTTTTTATAATCCTCACTGACTTCGTTACCTTTTTGTTTTTCCTTCATTTATTATTCCCCTGCCCAAAGGTTAGTTCGTGCATTCTGGCATCAACATCCTATCACACAAGATCCAAGGGCCCTCCTCTTACTCCTCCTCCTAGTCCTCCTAGAGACAAAGGCAAAAGTAAGATGGAAGAGTCCAGCGGCACCAGACAAGAGAATAGGGTTGAACGGGTAGAGTCCACTGAAGGCCGGGGTATTCAGGTTTTGCATGAGAACATGTCACCACTGGAACAAAAGCTATTGAAATTTCAAGAAGAACTTGATCAAGTCCGGAATTTGGCCAATCTATCTTTTTCCCTCAATGTCCCTGACGTCACCCCTACACCTCCACAGAATATCCCAAAACAGCCAAATCACCTTGCACTTCATCGTCATGCCACTCCCCCAAAGAACCAAACTCTCCCAGCATAGTGCAACACTTGCCACAACACTCCACCTCCGCCCCCGGGACCTCAGACTCACACAAAAGATCATCTCTATGCCTACAACAATCCTATCTACGTGGAGAATGTGACTCACTCCACCCCACCTGTCACACATACGTCTGAGCCCGATGAGAAAGACTTGCTTATCAAGAATCTGGTTGAGGAATTTAAGAAGCTGACTAGCCGAGTCCAAGGTGTTGAAGGATTCAAGGGGATCGAAGGTCTGAATTATGAAGACCTCTGCATGCATCCTGATGTCGAACTGCCCGAGGAGTACAAATCTCCAAAGTTCGAGATGTTCGACGGTACTGGTGATCCATGGGTCCACCTGAGGACCTACTGTGACAAATTGGTTGGCTTACGAAAAGACGAAAGGATCCGTATGAAGCTATTTATGAGGAGTTTGAAAGGAGACGCCCTATCTTGGTATATCAGCCAAGACCGCAAGAAGTGGTCCAACTGGGTAGGTATGTCAACAGACTTCACGGACAGGTTTAGATTCAACAAAGAGAATGCACCAGATGTGTTCTATATCCAGAACTTGAGGAAGAAACCCACAGAAACCTTTCGCGAGTATGCTACTCGTTGGAGGTCGGAAGTTGCCAAAGTCAGGCCTGTCTTAGAGGAAGAACAGATGAACAAATTCTTTGTTCGGGCTCAGGACCCGCAATACTATGAACGACTGATGATGGTTGAGGGTCAAAATTTCTCCGACATTATCAAATTGGGAGAGCGGATTGAAGAAGGTATCAAGAATGGTATGGTTACTAACTTTGAAGCTTTACAGGCCACTAATAAAGCTCTACAGTCCGGTGGTGTGTCAAGAAAGAAGGATGTGGGAGCCGTGATGGTTGCTTAACAAGCCAAATCCCCGCCTAAATAGTAGGTTTATCCTGCACCTCCATTCACATATCAACCCGCTCCAAATTACCAAGCACCCTCACCCTCATACCAAACTCCACCACCTACATATCAACCCAATTCACCCAAATACTCCCAACCTGCTCTCGTCTACAACACCTATAACTCCCAGCCATCTCACTACCAATCACCCCTTACCCATCAAAACTTCCCTAGGCCTCGCCTTAACTTTGATCGTCTCCCTCCAGAACAATACACCGCAATAGCCGAGCCCATTGACCAGCTGTATGAAAAGCTCAAAGATGCTGGTTATGTCACACCTACCCCTGCTGTCGCCCCTGAGAACCCTTATCAGTGGGTTAACCCGAACAAATCCTATGCATACCATTCTGGCATGAAAGGACACACCATCGATGAATGCCACTCTTTGAAGGATAAGATACAGACCCTTATTGATAACAAGATTATTGTGGCCAAGGAATCTTCTCCAAACGTCCGTAAAAATCCTTTACCAGACCATAAGGTCGAAGGTATCCATATGATTGATATAGAAGATGATTGGGATCCCGAGGGGTGAATCAGGTTGATCGTAGAAGGCAATGACCCAAAGAAACCTGCAGTTACACTCAACCCGATCGTAGTCCAGATCCAACCATCTGAGAATGCTGAGGTGAATATGTCTATCCCATTTGAGTTCGAAGCAGCACCGCCTGCAAAGGCGAAGGCCCCACTGCCAATTGAGGTTGATTTCATTTCTCCGGCAAATGCACTCGCACCCTTTGAGGTTGCAGTCTTGCCGCCCAAAGCCCGTGTGCCATTTGAAGTAAGGATAGCCGCGCCAATCCCAGCGGCGATGTCAACCACACCACCTTTATATTCAAATGCTATCCCTTGGGATTATACAGCTGAGGCGAGAAGGAAAAGTAAAAGCAGGTCTGAAGAAGCCATCGCAGCACAGGGTATGACGAGAACTGGTAGATTTTATACCCCTAAGCATCTAGCCGAGTCAAGCAAGCAGGCTGCCAACCGACCTCCTCTCATTGAGACAAGTTCAGATGATCTTTGGAGGAAAATACAGGCTAAAGAATATTCGGTCATCGACCAACTGAACAAGACACCAGCACAGATATCCATTCTCTCTCAGCTGCAGAACTATGAGACGCATAGAAATGATTTGCTAAGAGTGTTGAAATGAAGCCTATGTACCAAACAACATCACTAGCGGGGAAATGGCCAACATGGTAGGCCAAGTACTGGAAAGCCAAAAAATCACTTTTCACGAAGACGAGTTTCCACCTAAGGGATTGGGACATAACAAGGCTTTGCACATCACCGTGCAATGCGAAGATTACTTCATAACCAGGATTCTTGTCGATGGAGGGTCTAGTCTTAACATATGTCCGCTGATAACACTCAAGAAGTTGGGTAAGGAACTACATGAGATAAAGGATAGAGCGATCAACGTGAAAGCCTTCGATGGTTCTCAAAGGTCTACCATTGGGGAGATTTGTCTATGTCTACAGATGGGACCGACTTGGTTCGAAGTGGACTTTCAGGTGATAGATGTGCCGACATCCTACAATCTGCTGTTAGGACGACCCTAGATATAAGTTGTTGGGGCCGTAGCATCAACACTGCATCAGGAGGTAAAATTTGAGGGGAACCATCAAGAGGTGATCATCCACGGCGACGGTAGCAACCCTATTTACAATCGCCAGACCATCCCTGTAATTGATGGAAAAAGAAAACTGGGCAGAGGAACTTACCACCATATCGAGCGGGTCAATGCTGTCGATAAGGACAAATGGTGGGATAGCAATATCGAGAGTATCTTGAATTGGGAAGGATACGAGCCAGGCAAAGGGCTCGGTAAGAACCTCCAAGGGATCACGAAGCCCATTAAGCTCAAGAAACATGGTACCACTTTCAGTCTGGGGTATGAGTTACATGGGAAGAATTCAAAAGCTGGTCGCCCCCATGGCGCGGCCACTATTACCCCTTGGAGCAGCCAATACCTCATTTGGAGTAGACTTTCCAGCAGTCTGATATCATCTATGGGTCCGACGAAGAAGATGCATTGGCGGCAATGAGGGACTTGATTCTAGACGACGGGGACATAGATTGTTGTGTTGTTCTCGAGGAGGAGGGGGAGGAAGGCCCTTCCATACAAGCAGTGAGCGGAGGAGATCGTTTCAAGAACTGATGCCGCCGAGCCTCAGGGTAGCAAGGCTAATGAATAAGCACTATTTACTATTTATTAAATGAATTTCTTTTCTGCATTTTCAATTCCTGCAATAAGATCTTCAATGTTCAAAACAATTATTCGTTTTATCAAAGCATTTCTAATCTCCTTATGAATCTCATATTTATTTGCTACTGTTTTCTCCCATTACTTTATCAAATACAGCATTACTATTACTTATATTAATGAATCGATGATTGTGACGTGCAATTAGACAATGCAGCAAATGGACATTGATTCAGAGGAAGATGATATACCTGACGAGATTGTCAAAGAAATTAAGAACTTCAAGAGAAGACCTAAGTCCAACCTGGACGAGACGGAAATTATCAATCTAGGGAATTTAGAGAACGTCAAGGAAACACGGATCAGTATTCATTTGTCGTCGTCAAAAAAGAAAGAGTATACAGAGTTTCTAAGGGAATATGAGGACATATTGGCCTGGTCGTATGATGACATGACTGGTCTAAGTACGTCCATTGTGTCTCACAAACTGCCAACCAATCCAATGTGTCCACCGGTAAAGCAAAAGCTCAGAAAGTTCAAACACGACATGAGTTTGAAAATCAAAGAAGAAGTTACCAAGCGGATCAACGCCAAAGTTCTCCGGGTAGTTGAGTACCCGACATGGTTAGGTAACATTGTACCTGTGCCAAAGAAGGACGGGAAGGTCAGAGTCTGTGTCGACTACCGGGATCTCAACCGGGCCAGTCCGAAAGACAACTTCCGCTTGCCAAAAATACACATTCTGATTGACAACAGCGCCAAACATGAGTTACAGTCATTCATATATTGCTTCACTGGTTATCATCAAATTTGGATGGACGAAGAGGATGCTGAGAAAACGGCATTCATTACGCCATGGGGAGTATATTGTTACAAGATGATACTATTCAGCCTGAAGAATGCAGGGGCCACCTACATGAGGGCTATGAATACTATATTCCATGACATGATTCACAAATAAATTGAGGTGTATGTGGACGACGTCATTATCAAATCAAAGAAAGCTGCTGATCACATGGAAGATTTGAGGAAGTTCTTAATCAGGTTAAGCAAAATACAATCTGAAACTGAACCCTGCGAAGTGTGCATTCGGGGTTCCTGCTGCGAAGTTACTGGGGTTCATTGTAAGCCACCGGGGAATAGAATTGGATCCAAAGTCAAAGCCATTCAAGAATTGCAACCACCGAAGAACAAGAAGGATGTTATGAGTTTCCTGGGGAGACTTAATTACATCAGTCGATTCATAGCACAATCCACAGTCATTCGTGAACCAATCATCAAGATGCTAAAGAAGGATGCCGCAACCAAGTAGACCGAGGATTGTCAAAAGGCTTTTGATAGGATCAAGGAGTATTTGTCAACACCGCCAGTTTTGGTGTCGTCTGAGCCAGGTAGACCTCTATTACTCTAACTTGCAGTGTTAGACGGAGCTTTCGGTTGCGTTCTTGGGCAACATGATGAAACAGGAAGAAAGGAGCAAGCAATCTACTACCTCAGCAAGAAGTTTACCCCGTATGAGGCTCGGTATTCCTTATTAGAGCGCACTTGCTGTGCTTTGACTTGGGTCGCCCAGAAGCTAAGGCACTACTTCTGTGCCTACACAACATACCTCATATCAAGGATGGATCCAATAAAGTACATTTTTCATAAGCCCATGCCCACTAGCAAGCTAGCCAAGTGGCAAATCCTGTTGAGCAAGTTCGACATTATTTACATAATTCAAAAGGCTGTCAAAGGACAGGCACTAGCAGACCATCTTGCTGAGAATCCTGTGGACGGAGAATACGAACCCCTGAAAATGTATTTTCCCGATGAAGAGATATCATTCGTAGGAGAAGACATTGCATAATCCAACGACGGTTGGAGGATGTTCTTTGATGGAGCAGCAAACTTCAAAGGGGTAGGTATTTGAGTAGTCCTGATATCAGAAACCGGTCAAAATTATCCGGTATCTGCAAAACTCAAATTTCCCTGCACCAACAATATGGCTGAATACGAGGCCTGCATCTTAGGGCTCAACGTGGCCATCGACATGAACGTCTAAGAGTTATTAGTAACTGGTGACTCAGACTTACTAGTACACTAGGTACAAGGGAATGGACGACCAAAAATTCCAAGATATTTCCATATCTACATCAAGTACAGGAGCTGAGAAAGAGATTCACAAAGATAGAATTTCGGCATGTCCCCAGAATCCAAAATGAGTTCGCTGATGCTTTGGCTAGTCTGTCATCCATGATCCAGCATCCAGATAAGAATTTCATTGATCCTATTCTAGTGAAAATCCACAATCAGCCCGCTTATTGTGCCCATGTCGAAGAAGAAGCAGACGGAAATCCTTGGTTCCATGATATCAAGGAGTACTTGGCAAAAGGAGAATACCCAGAGCTTGCAAATACCACTCAGAAACGCACACTTCGGAGATTATCCAACAATTTCTTTCACAACGGAGGAATCCTGTATAGGAGGACTCCCGATTTGGGGATATTAAGGTGTGTTGACGCAAAGGAAGCATCAAAATTTTTGGAGGAAGTTCATGCTGGGACATGCGGTCCACATATGAACGGGTTTGTATTAGCGAAGAAGATACTCCGAGCTGGTTACTTCTGGATGACCATGGAAACAGACTGCATCCAGTACGTCCAGAAATGCCACCGTTGTCAGATACATGGAGATATGATAAAGGTACCTCCGAGTGAGCTTAATGCAACAAGTTCACCATGGCCATTTGCCGCCTGGGGCATGGACGTTATTGGACCAATCGAGCCTTCCGCCTCTAACAGACATAGGTTCATTCTTGTTGCCATTGATTACTTCACCAAGTGGGTCGAAGCAGCATCCTACAAAGCAGTTACTAAGAAAGTTGTGGCCGAGTTCGTCCGCGACCGCATTGTTTGTCGGATCGGAGTTCCAGAATCAGTCATCACCAATAATGGATCTAATCTCAACGGTGACTTTATGAAATCCATGTGTGAAACATTCAAAATCAAATACAAGAACTCCACAGCATATAGACCCCAGATGAATGGAGTCGTTGAGGCTGCCAACAAAAACATCAAGAAAATACTGAGAAAAATGATAGAAAGGCATAAGCAATGGCATGAGAATTTATCATTTGCTTTGTTGGGGTATCGCACCACAGTCTGCACGTCAACTGGGGTAACTCCTTATATGTTGGTTTACGGTACAGAGGCTATTATTCTAGCCGAGGTTGAGATTCTATCTCTGAGAATCATACAAGAAGCTGAGCTCAGCGACGCCGAATGGGTAAAGAGTCGTTATGAACAACTAGCCCTCATAGACGGAAAGAGAATGAATGCAGTCTGTCATGGCCAATTATATCAGAACAGGATGACCAGAGCCTTCAACAAGAGAGTCAAGCCGAGACGATTCACACCGGGGCAGCATGTGTTAAAGAAAGTCCTTCCACATCAGGATGAGGCCAAAGGGAAATTTTCTCCCAACTGGCAGGGTCCGTACATGGTTCATAGAGTACTGACAGGAGGAGCACTTATACTTGCAGAAAAGGATGGAGAAATTTGGCCTAAACGAATTAACTCAGATGCAGTCAAGCGCTACTATGTGTAACCCTTTATACTTTCCGTAATGTTGTAGATTGAACTACGCTTGACCTGATTCCCATTTAAGAGGGGATACATAGGCAGCCCTATGGGTTCGTTCACAATTTAGTAAAAATCGCATTTCCCCCTACTAATAGAAACTGGGGCAGAATTTTGAGGAGGACCCTCCAAATTCTGAAGCAAGTTCAGCCAATCGCCGCACAAGCAACCGCCATAAGTATTCACCCATCAAACCGGGACAGAATTTTGAGGAGGACCCTCCAAATTCTGAAGCAAGTTCAGCCAATCGCCGCACAAGCAACCGCCATAAGTATTCACCCATCAAACCGGGACAGAATTTTGAGGAGGACCCTCAAAATTTTGTGGCAGGAAAATTTGCAATGTCTCGAACTGCGTCACAGTCGTCGGTTCACCTAAAAATATTTTAAATTATTTGCTTATATTATATCTTTTCAAAATCATGCATACCTTTTTGGAACAGCTTGTTTAGCAAACGCTACCCCAATGATATATCATGATCAAGCGAGCGAGCCAAGTAAAGCCAGCGGGAATGCGAACTGACCTTTCCCCCTTTTACAGAACTTACGATTTTTCTTTGGATGCAGGCACAAAGTCGGCGAAGGCCCAGAACATATTATTATCCCCCGCAGGACGTATATCTCTCAAAGACACGCTCTCAAATGCGTCGCACATGCTGACGCTTACTATCATCGCAAAATAACACTTTATTCACAACAATCGTATCGCCGCAGTTCATCACCAGCTAAGAACTCCTTCTGCATTTTATTTCCTGCATTGCATAAGGCTACTGTTCTACCTTCCGAGGTTCCACGCTACCTCTCTTTGCATTTTATTCCTTGCATTGCATAAGGCTACCATTCTGCCTTCCGAGGTTCCACGCTACCTCCCTTTGCATTTTATTCCCTGCATTGCATAAGGCTACTTGTGATGACCCAAAGGCGTCATCTTATGTAAAGTTAATTATGACTATGTTCTGAGACCCTGAAAGCCTCCGTTAATCTCACATCGATGTGCGTGCGAAGCCCGGGCGCGTAGCCAAGAAGCCTTTTATGTGAAAACTTGATCAAGAGTTGAATTTATGATAATTAATTGAATAAAGTTGACTTTGGTCAACATTTTTAGTAAACGGACCCGGACCAGTGATCTGACGATCCCGGAAGGTCCGTAGGAAAATATGGGACTTGGGCGTATACCTGGAATCGAATTCCGAGGACCCAAGTCCGAGAAATGAATTTTTAAAGAAATTTGGTTTATGAAAATATTAACGGCTGATGAAAATGAACCTTGATGTGAAACCTGTGCTGTCGGGCCCGTATTATGATTTCGGAGCTTAGAACAGGTTCAATATGTGTTATTTAAGTTATCTGTGAAATTTGGTAAGAAACAGACTTTATTCGACGAGTTTCGGATCAAAATGGGAAAATTGGAGTTAATGAAGTGTTGAGGATTTTCATAGAATTTGAAATTTGGCTTGAAATGTGATTTTGTCTTCCCGAGGTCCGAATGAAATTCCGAGATAGTGGATAGTTCTGTTATGTCATTCGTGACTTGTCTGCAATATTTGAAATCATTCCGAGTAGTATAGACCGGTACGGTGCATTGAAGTGAATTCTAGAGTTTCAAGTTTTTAAGTTTTGATTCAATTTGGTTTTGGGATTAAATTTTGAGCTTCGTTGTTGTTTTTCATGTTCCGAGAGTTCGAGCGAATCCGTATCACGAATACAGACTTGCCTGTGCATTCGGAAGGGGTCCCGAGGGGCTCGGGTGAGTTTTGGACCCCCGGGAGCTAAGTTAGAAAAACTAGAAATTTCTGCTATCTTGTTTCCTTCTCTGCGATCGCAGAAGGTGGGTTGCGATCGCGGAGAAGGATTTTGCTGGGCTGTTGATTGTTCTCTGCGATCGCAGCCTCCCATTTGCGATCGCAGAGGTCTGGGATCCACACCTTTGCGATCCCATTGAGTTGCATCTGGGCCAGGTGGGTTTGTTCGTCGCGATCGCAGGACATTTGCCGTGATCGCAGAGGTCTGGCCAGTTGGCCTTCGCGATCACATGGCCCTTGTCGCGATCGCAGTTAAGGAGTCTCTGGGCAGTTTTATAAAATATGGGACTTAGCATTTTTCCTCCAATTTCATCTTCCTCCTCAAGTTTTTAGAGAGCTCTTCAAGGGACCTTCCACCACTGCTATTGAGGTAAGTAAATTCCATAGTTCTACTAGTTTCAAACATTAATTCCTAGTTAAATTCACTATTAAATTATCTAAAATCATAGAATTAGGTAGTAATTTTAGGGTTCTTGAGGATGTTGTGATTTTCCATTTTAGGCCATGAATTCAAGTAGAAAACACACCTTAATGATCCTTAGGCTATGGGTGAGTGATACCTTCGAGAATTTTTGAAATTTGATCATGAGGGACCGGGGTTGGAATTTGGGAATTCTTCAAGTATAGCAATTTTATTGAATAACTAGAATAACTTCCCGCTTTGTGCATACATTGATATTATTGTATACCTTTTGGCTAGTTGCGAGTCCTCGGGTGTAGAGTTCGGAGTTTCGGGCGCAATTGTGGTCCGAGGGGTAGATTCGACACGAGGTGAGTCTCCTTTCTAACCTTGTAAGAGGTAATTGTCCCCATAGGTGATGTATATGCTATGTGTAAATTGTTTGGGGGGTACGTACGCGCCAAGTGACGAGAGTCCGTACGTAGCGGCTATTATTGTTATGTCCGGGTAGTTAGGCCCACATCATGCCTTGTATGCTTTCTCGTAGTTCCTTATATGCTTTCCTCATAATTCCTGATATGTTTTCCTTGTAATGCTTTATATGATTTATTGTGACGCCATATGTACTATGAGGTTATGTGTTGTATAGTGTTGTTCCTCTGAGGCTTTATGGAAACAAATTGTTGAATGATAAGGAATTTGTTAGGGAAAGTAAGAATTGTGAAACATATGGGATCGGGCCGTACGCCACGGCATTGTTGAAACAAAATTGAAATGAATATGGGATCGGGTCGTACGCCACGGCAGTGTTGAAACAAAATTTAAATGAATATGAGATCGGGTCATACGCCACGGCAGTGTTGAAAAGAAATTGAAATGAATATGGGATCGGTCCGTACGCCACGGCAGTGTTGAAAAGAAATTGAAATGAATATGGGATCTGGTCGTACGCCACGTCAGTGTTGAAAAGAAATTGAAGTGAACATGGGATCGGGCTGTACGCCACGGCGAGTGTAGAAGGTACCTTATGGGGGCGGGCCGTACGCCATGGCGGATCTAAGAATTTGTGGTTATTGTTTCGTTCGGTGGTTTTACCCTTGAAAGTGTTTTATTGTTTAGTTCAGCAATTGTTTGGATTTCTGCCCTTGATATATATACTTATTGCTTATCTCCCTGACATGCCTACTGTATTTCATTATACTCTACCATATGTTATTACTGTTGGACCTTAGTGAGTATCGAGTCGACCTCTCGTCACTACTTCTTCGAGTTTAGGCAGGATACTCACTAGGTACATATTTATTTAATATGTACTCATGCTGCACTTTCTTTTCTTTTCTATACTTGATTGTACAGGCCCGGAGGCTTGTACTTCTGATTATCAAGCCAGTGCTAGATATTGATAGCGTGGTCATACTTCACGGTAATCTTCTTTCCCGGCGACTTCCTAGCAGCACCCTGGAGTTCTTTTGTTATATTCTCTGTCCATTTCTTTCAGACTGAGACTCTGTATATATTGTAGCCATTGTATATTCAGTAGTTTCCCATGACACTCGTGACACTAGTTCCTGGCACACAAGCGTAATGTATGTATATTCTGGGTTTTGGGTTGTATAGCTATGTATATGTTTTATTTTGGCCTTGTATTTACTATGATTTTTCCTGCAACTCAAGGCTAGTATCATGTTAGTTGTTTTAAACTGGTAATTATTGACTTGTTCGATTAGATGGGAAGGGTAACACTTAGTGTAATTTGTGTTGGCTTGCCTAAACCCGTCGTTGGGCGTCATCACGACCCGGATTAGGATTCTGGGTCGTGACACTACTATTCTGCCTTCCGATGTTCCATGCTACCTCCCTTTGCATTTTCATTTCCTGCATTGCATAAGGATACTATTCTGCCTTCCGAGGTTCCACGATACGTCCCCCTGCATTTTATCTCCTGCATTGCATAAGGCTACTATTCTGCCTTCCAAGGTTCCACTCTACCTCCCCTTGCATTTTGCACTGCATAAGGCTACCATTCTGCCTTCCGAGGTTCTACGCTACCTCTCTCCGCATTTTACTTCATTACGTAAAGCTCCCATCTACCTTTTCGAAGCAACCACCTTTCGTGACACTGTTTATTTACGCTTTCTTTCGGGCTAAGCTCTGCCCCTTTTTTCTTTGCAAATCGCAAGACTAAGCATTGTTTTGTTAGCATCATACTATTGCATTCTTCATGGGCTAAAATATCGCCAACTTGTCCGAAGACGTCATCGTTCAGAGGCACCATCTTCATGGACCGAGAACATCATGCCATGGCCCGAGGATCTCTTAATTCAACTTGCATATCATTATTCAAAGGCATCATGGTTCGGAGGCACCATCCCCATGGCCCGAGAAGATCATTTCATAGCCTGCGAATCCCGCACGAAGTGATTCATGGCCCAAGACATCATGGTCTAACGACGTCATCCTCATCCATCCGAAGATAGCATTCATAGTCCAACGGGAACTTGCATCATGTTTAAATTATGCACAATATATGCTTGTCATTTTTTTGCAGGTAATCCAGCCAAGACAGCCATGTAGGCAGGAGCGGACCGCTCCAGTTCTCTAAAACGACCCCATAAGCCTTCATATTTTTTACCTTACCTCGCACCTTGCGTCCGTTCTTGTCAAGCTTCACCGGTAATTCCTGAACTACATACGGCCTGATTCCTGTAAAACCAGGGATATGTAGGCAACTCAAAAACCAGGGTGCGGCCTAAATCTCTCTTCCAATTTCCACTCGGTCAAATTTTGCCATCATATCTTTACCCGGCAACTCTTTCATCCTTCCGGGGTAAAGAGGGGCAGCTGTTGATACCCAATTTTTCCTCAAATTATTTTCAAACTTGCATATAAGCTTTCAAAATCACTCTTTGTAATGATGAGTATTTTTCCTTATTTTTTCCATCTTCTATAAAGTTATTTTCATGTTTATTTAATATTTCATATCTTAATAATTATTCACAAATTACGTTGTAAGTAATTTCAAAAATGTTCCCAGCTCGGTATGCTACTTTTAATCATTTTCCTGTCCATTAGGACTCAATCATTTCACAAATTAACCAATTGGGTCTCATTTAACTCTAGTTACAGTAATTTTACAATTATAGCCCAATTGAATACTTTGTGTTGTTTTAATTCAAAAAAACTTTTGCATTTTTATATTTAATATTATTTAATTACTGTAATTTTACCTATTTGAACTTAATTTAACTTTTTATACAATTATTAGCTATTTTAATTAATCATTGTTCTATTTAAATTGGGTATTTAACATTTTGGCCTATTTTTATTTAAACACTAGCCCAAATTCAAACCCCAACCCATCAGATTGTAATTACTCATTTCATACCCAACCCAAACCAATTCATACCCGGTCCACCTAAGACTAGATCTCGACCGTTGATCAAATTTTGTCAACAGTCCAAACGAAACCTTCCTAATTTAACTCTAACCTAACCCCCCTTCCCCGTCTCATTTCCTTCGAGATGGTTCCTCTCACTATCACTCTCTATCTCTCGGGGACTCTCTAGCTCCCTTCGAGAAGTTTCCTAGACCTCTCTCCTCCGATGGGTTCCGTTCATCTTCTCCAGCCAGTTTCTCATCGGAAACCTTGGGTCTTTATCATTTCATGGTTATCCACCTAACTCTCACCCGTCCAGTGATGCCCTGGGGTCCTCAGGCGAGCTCGGAGCGGTTCTCTTGCCTTCCCATAGTCCCTTGCCACTTTTATGGCCTCCTCGGTCGTCTGAGTAAGATTCACAACCATTCCGACCTAAGCCGGTGCCATCTATGAGGTTTTCCCTCTCCATTGGGTTCCACGAAGCCCTAACCTTCTGTATTTCGACATTTTCTTTAAGATCTATTATAGATCTACAGTGTTATGAAACATTTCTATATTTTTCTCTGGAAAAATTCAATTTTTTTAACGATTTCGAAGTTTAGGGGTTCTTAACCCTGTTTTCAATGCAATTCTTCTTTTGATTTTTAGCAATCTCTACCATGTTTGAGCGATTTTATCATGCTTTTCCTGTTGTCTGAACTACTATGCTCAAAACCTAATTTTCTAGGTTGTCTTTTATTGCATGATTATGTGTATTCGTTTCCTATGAAACTATTTGTGCGTTCTTTGTGATTCTCGCTTTAATTCGTTGCTATCTCCTGCTGATTCCCTTATTGTTTGCTTAGGGCTTTTCTGATTTTGTTCAATACCTATTGTTTAAACGTCTAGTAAGTCTGACTATTTGCTCTATCGATTGTTCACATAATGATTTATACTGATTTTTGGGTAAACTTCTTAGACTTGTGATGTCGTCCCTAAATAGTGACTTTGTGTATTTTCCTTGTAATTCCGTACTAGTTTTTGAATTGTTTCCTTATTTGTGTGATGCTTTCGTAAAGCCCTTTGATTTATAATTCCATTTCTGATTCATGTGACTAATTTCTATAACTAGATTGTACAATGCCCTATTTATGGACACGAATATGCTACTGATTTGTTTGACATATACCCTCCCTAATTATTGTGCTATGTACCTAGACTTAACTACTTGCCATATGCTTTACTCCTCCTGTTATGGTAAATGGTCAGTTTACACATTGATTCTTTTCCTTATTTAGTCCTAATTGTGCCGTTTGAATTGTGACTCCCTAATTAAAGGGAGTCCAGGCCTTTGATTGACTCTGACTGAATATTACTTCTATAATTATGTTAAACTATTATTCCTTACCTTATGTTACTACTCGTTTTCAAAACTATATATACTCTGCCTTCTCTCTTTGCATAGAACACACTAAGATATTGAGAACACTGATATCAAAACACACATTTATACATTGCATATCACTAAAGCATACTCAAACTCAGAACATTAACATTGTTCTGAATCCTCTTTGTTTCCATACACATCCTTTCTTGCTCTTTACATTGGTTATTGACTACTCAGTCGGCTAAAAGCCAATACTGAGTAATCCTTGTTGCTCTCTCTTGCTTCTGTGCACTACTATCTTGCTGATGTTCTTTTGTTCTGCATACCACTGTTTGCTGCACCATCTCCTTGCATTTTGTTGTTCAATACCCTTGACTGGTATGTCCCTAATTTAAGTTTACAGTACCCCAACACAATATGTTTTAGTTCCTGCTAATATACTTGTTATTTCTTTTGTTCTTCTACTTATGGGTCTATTGTCAACCATGCAACTAGCATGTCTCTGTTATTTTCCTTTTCACTTTAGTCTAGTATGCTTCATGCTCCCCTTATGTGATTCACTATGACTCTGCTTGACTCATATACTTGTTCCTGTCCAATGATTATTGTTTCTTGTCTCAGCATGACCATTATTTCCTTATGTGTTTGCATCATTTGTCTGACTTTCAATATTATAAGCATGCACCCCCGATGTCTAAGTGTTACATGATACTAATCATAATCCACAATATGTGATGCTTTGTGATAACTAAGTTATAATTATTTGAAAACCTGTAACTCTATTCTATTGCTATCATAAGAATTATTTGTTCCTAACTCCCTTTCCCTGTTTGTGTTTGCTTCTGGAACTCTGCATATCTGTTGAGTTGTGGTTGGTATGCTTCTTTCCTTTTGTAAACTTGTTTTCATAAACTCTTACATTGTCCTCTGAAGTTATACTTCAGAGCTGATGCTTCAAACTACTTTCAAACTCAACTCTTTTTAAACTACAAGCACATCTCACTACTCTTTGACTTAAGGTTCAGCCCTCTTCGTGTGAGCACCGCCTTGGGGACCCCTGAGTACCCATTGAACTCTGACACACAAGGCTGGCACTCTACACTACACTTACTCATTCCTGGCTAGGGAACTTGGGTGTGAGTACTGCCTGGGATCCCCTGAGATCCTTAGGAACTCTGACACACCTGGGTTACAAGAGGTCTTGGCATATGGCATGTTGGATCTGGTACTTGGGCCTACTGTTAGGCTTCATATAGTGTAACTACTTCATTTTCTTATTCATTTTTGTAATTTATGTAACAATGGTCTGTAATAAAATAATTTAAATGAATACTCGGGGCTGGATAGTGCAGATGGGATGGGATGTCTAGTATAGGTATGGGTAGAGATCATGCCTATAGGGTTTACTTTATCTATGTATGCAATAGTATCATGTTTAGGATATGCTTTCCATGCATTAGAAACCATGCTTAAGTATGTTTATTTCAGCATCTCATCACGCTCATGTTCACTTAGAGAAATATGATAAGCAACCTGTAAAACTGTTATAATTGATGAAAACACTTCACTTAGAAATCCTGCTCATAGTTTAATTATATAAAAACAGTTGTCATAAGTAAATACTCCTCTGCATGTTCCTGATCTACATATAGAAATCCTGTTTTAGGTTTAAAATTATCAGTACTTGCACTAGATACCATGTCACTTTAGGAATTTACTCGCAGCATGCTCATTCGTTTATGTTAGAATCATGTACTGTCGCAAACACCTAGAAATCATGCTAGGATCATCAACTTAATGAAATTATGTCCCCATGCTTCCTGTTAATAAGCAACTTCTCTAACAAGGAATTCTGTTTCTTAAGAAAGTATATATGTGCATTCAGAAAGGCATCACTCTATGCATTTAGATATCCTGTCATAAGACATGGCACCCACCTTAGTTTAAGGCTTAAATTGTTTCACCCTTACTGTTTCTCTTTGTTAAGGTTAAAATTGGAGTACGTTTCTTTAACACGCCTAGGCAAACCTTAGGCACAACGTTTGATAAAATAAATATCAGTAACTATTCGTGTACACTGCCTATTAAGAAAATGGTTCTAAAATCAATCATTCACTCTTTTTCTGGAACTCACTAAAATCCTCTATTTGCTACTCTCTCTATACTTAGAACTCCTGCTTTGCCTACAAATTACTGGGATTTAAAGTCATTTACTCCTTTCCTTTCCTAAAACTCATCAAAACCTGTTGTTTACTGTTGTTGTTTTTCACATCTGAAATCCCTACTCTAGATCTGAAATCTGAGACTTCTTTGTGTTTGAGACGTGCTATTAACATGCATTATTTGTGGAGGATATATGAGCCATATGTTTGTTTATATGTATCCCGTATGTGCAAGTCCTAATTGTTTCTTTACATGTTGCTTAGAGTTTATCCTTTAAACCTAGGGATTCAACCTAGTACTCCCCTTATAGGATTAGTAGTCCTAAACACCCTCCGGGACTTATAGAACGGGACGGGTAATAGCACGCAATAAGCTTCGTGACCAACACACGCGTTTTAAATACCTTAGTGGGGTAGGGAAGGGTAGAATATGGATATGATGACCGGTGCACTAATACCACGTGTAGCCCCTCCTCGAGGCGTGACATACCGGGTATTTCATTGATGTGATCCATATTGCTTTAAAACCTAGGACATTTTTCATTCAAATGATTTTACTTTGCTATTCTTTAAATTTCTTTTAATAATTTCAGTACTTACTTGAAATCCCCTCTTACGTGATCCTTGCTTGTCATTTGTTTACTGTCCAAATTCACAAAACTACTTGGCTGGGACCCACAGTTGTGGATCTTGAGGGGTGCCTAACACCTTCCCCTTGGGATAACTTCAAGTCCTTACCCAATCTCTGGTAATGCAAACTAGTTTATGAGTTAGTTATTCTAGGTGCCCTAACGCACCATAAAATAGTTAGGTGGCAACTCTTCCTTAAACCTTTTCCTTTAAGGAGTTGTCCAGAATGTCATGAAACCCGATCTCCACGTACCTAACCCGTGCGAGGAAAAAGGGGGGCGCGACAGCATGGCGACTCTGCTGGGGATCTTCCCTAGGCATTTACCATTACAAGTTGTTTTGTGAATTTAGACCTTTAATTTTTATTTAAATACTTACACCTTTTCCCATTCCCCGATGTATGCTATTAACTATTTAATTTTGCAAAGTATTTATTTCACCTGAACGAAACTGACATATCTTCATGTTTTCTTTGTAACCGCTTTTCATTGTAACTGTTGTATTTTCTTTCTTTACCGCTTTCCTCAAAGTGAAAATACATGCATATTTTTTTAAATGTTACTTATTGCATATCAATATACGCATTCATATTCCACTCGTGCCAAACAAAAATCCTATAGCAACGGTTACAATGAGTGGTTGCGCTATTCCAATATTACTACCCCCTAAATTCGAAAAGGCGTATTTGCTGTAAAACTAGTCGATCAGCGGTGCAGTTGACAGTTCCTTGCCTTCCCCCTTGAGTTGTCCGCTCAAGGGTACCAGTCTAAACACCCATAGAAACCTTACTCTATTATAATGTTGCATGCATTATGGTCAAACCTAGCCAGGCTAATGTGTTGTCCGTACAATAGCCTTTAAGATAGCCTTGTCCAAAGTCCATTGGGTTTCCCTGGAACCCTAACGGATGCCTTCACGTTCTGTGTATTTTTTTAGGGAACTAAATGCTCATGCTAATTATTGATGTTAAATAGTCGAGTCTGGTGGGGGTAAGGTACTAACCCTCTTTGTTCTACGTAAATGAGGCACGAAACCCACAGATTCGGCATGGTCGCCAATATCCACCAAAAATTGTTAAACTAGTGGGAGGATTTTCACTCCAGCGACAAAACACTCGTCAGAAAACACCTGAGCAACATGCCCTCTCTTTTGGATATTCAGCCTAACAAAATGATGATAGAGGTTGCTACCTTATTATTGGATTGCGATCGGTTGGTATTTCGCTTCGGAAATAATGAAATGACACCGCTGCTGGAAGAAATAGGAGGTTTGGCTGGTTTGGCTTGGAAATCTCCAGGGTTGCTGATGCTTGAGAATCGCACAGGCGGGGGTTTTCTCAAACTGTTGGGTCTGAAGAAAAATTCCGACTTGGTGTGTTTAAAGGATTCGTACATCCCTTTTGATTACTTGTACGAAAGGTTCGGTCATATTAAATCATACCGCACCTATCAGGACGAGTTCGTCCTCACTTCTCTAGGGCACATCCATCGCCGAGTGTTTGCTTTCATGGTCTATTTTCTGGGTTTAATGGTGTTCCCGACAATGAAGGAAAGGATCCACACTAGATTGGCCATGGTCACTAAGACTTTAATGGAAGAGATCAACGGACAAGACTTCAACATTGTGCCTATGATCATTGCAGACATATACCGAGCCTTAGAAAAGTGTCAACGGGGAGCAAAACACTTCGAAGGTTGCAACTTATTACTTCAACTTTGGCTCACTGAACATCCGCAAAGGGGTGACTACCGAAAAGACATACATCGAAGAATCTGGGATGACCATATTGCTTTCAACCACCCAAAGCGAATGAACTATATTCCATACATGTTCGCTCAGCCGGAAAATGCCGAGGGATGGGTTGAGTTACTGGGGAATTTGACAAATGACCAGATTCTGTGGATGTTTGAATGGTTCCCAACGGACGAATTTATCATTCGATCCCGAAACGCGTCATTTCTGATATTGATTGGTCTGAGGGGAACGTACCCTTACGTCCCTCTCCGAGTTATGAGGCAAGAAGGGAGGAGGCAGGTTATACCTCGGGTTGAGAATATGAGACATCTCCGAGCAGACTTCCAGGATAACTACAACCCTCACAAGTGCAAGGCCCAGCATTTGTGGCACTACTAGATTGTACTTGAGAAAGACACCATCGAGCCAGACAGGTATCATGACGGTTGTACTCCTTTCTATCTAAGATGGTTAGAAGAAGATATGGAGGGTCAATTCAAGCCAGGATTCGCTCAGGGTCACTTGGTCATACATGAGAAGACCGAAGCGCGAGTTAAGTTCAACAATGTCCGCAAGAGGCTCCGTGAATGTGAGAATAATCATCACAAGATACACCCAGCAGAAAGTTGATTGAGCAATGGAAGGATATGGCTATCAGCTCCAACAAGAGGCTAGGGTACTTGGAGTGAGGTATAGTCGAGCTGGAAGAAAAGTTCATCAAGAGGATCGAGGACTGCAAAAAGGCTGAAGGAGCCGAAGGAGGATGTCTAGCCAGGACCTACTTACTGTTGGGACTTCGCGAGTTGGGAAAGCTGATCGAAGGGAGCAGGAATGCCGAATCTGGGGAAGGTCCTTCTAGGACCAAGTAGATAGGGGTGTCTTTCATTTTGTCGCGTTAGATGTAATAAGGCCACTGGCCGTTAGTGACCTTTATTTTCCGCATATTTAGAGTCGTTTTTATCATCAATAAAATGAGGCATTTAGCATTTTAAGTTCTCCAAATTAATTTGTCGCTAGGCCTACCTCGGGTACAAAGAGATTCCCCAACTTAGGATGCGTTTTACATTCTCGCATTACGTGTTTAAATTACCGCAATATTCTTTATAATCCTCACTGACTTCGTTACCTTTTGTTTTTCCTTTATTTATTATTCCCCTCCGCAAAGGTTAGTTCGTGCATTCTGGCATCAACAGCCTATCACACAAGATCTAAGGGCCCTCATCTTACTCCTCCTCCTAGTCCTCCAAGAGAGAAAGGCAAAAGTAAGATAGAAGTGTCCAGCGGCACCAGACAAGAGAATAGGGTTGAACGGGTAGAGGCCACTGATGGCCGAGGGATTCAGGTTTTGCATGAGAACATGTCACCACTGGAACAAAAGCTGCTGAAATTTCAAGAAGAACTTGATCAAGTCCGGAATTTGGCCAATCTCTCTTTTTCCCTCAACGTCCCTGACGTCACCCCTACACCTCCACAGAATATCCCAAAACAGCCAAATCACCTTGCACTTCATCTTCACGCCACTCTCCTAAAGAACCAAACTATCCCAGCACAGTGCAACACTTGCCACAACACTCCACCTCCGCCCCCGGGACCTCAGACCCACACAAAAGATCATCTCTCTGCCTACAACAATCCCATCTGCGTGGAGACTGTGACTCACTCCACCCCACCTGTCACACATACGTCTGAGCCCGATGAGAAAGACCTGCTTATCAAGAATATGGTTGAGGAACTTAGGAAGCTGACTAGCCGAGTCCAGGGTGTTAAAGGAGTCAAGGGGATCGAAGGTCTGAACTATGAAGACCTCTGCATACAACCTGATGTCGAACTTCCCGAGGGGTACAAACCACCAAAGTTCGAGATGTTCGACGGTACTGGTGATCCAAGGGTCCACCTGAGGACCTACAGTGACAAATTGGTTGGCATAGGAAAAGACGAAAGGATCCGCATGAAGCTATTTATGAGGAGTTTGAAGGGAGACGCCCTATCTTGGTATATCAGCCAAGACCCCAAGAAGTGGTCCAACTGGGTAGGTATGGCAACAGACTTCATGGACAGGTTTAGATTCAACACAGAGAACGCACCAGATGTGTTCTATATCCAGAACTTGAGGAAGAAACCCACAGAAACCTTTCGCGACTATGCTACTCGTTGGAGGTCGGAAGCTGCCAAAGTCAGGCATGTCTTAGAGAAAAAACAGATGAACAAATTCTTTGTTCGGGCTCAGGACCCGCAATACTATGAACGACTGATGATGGTTTAGGGTCAAAAGTTCTCCGACATTATCAAATTAGGAGAGCGGATTGAAGAAGGTATCAAGAATGGTATGGTTACTAACTTTGAAGCTTTACATGCCACTAATAAAGCTCTACATTCCGGTGGTGTGTCCAGAAAGAAGGATGTGGGAGCCACAACAAGCCAAATCCCCGCCTAAATACTAGGCCTATCCCGCACCTCCATTCACATATCAACCCGCTCCAAATTACCAAGCACCCTCACCCTCATACCAAACTCCACCACCTACATGTCAACCCACTTCACCCAAATACTCCCAACCCGCTCCCGTCTACAACACCTATAACTCCCAGCCATCTCACTATCAATCACCCCCTACCCGTCAAAACTTCCCTAGGCCTCACCTTAACTTTGATTGTCGCCCTCTAAAACAATACACCGCCATAGCCAAGCCCATTGACCAGATGTATGAAAAGCTCAAAGATGCTGGTTATGTCACACCTATCCCTGCTGTCGCCCCTGAGAACCATTCTCAGTGGGTTAACTCGAACAAATCCTGTGCATACCATTCTGGCATGAAAGGACACACCATCGATGAATGTCGCTCTTTGAAGGATAAGATACAGACCCTTATTGATTACAAGATTATTGTGGCCAAGGAATCTGCTCTGAACGTCTGTAAAAATCCTTTACCGGACCATAATGGCGGAGGTATCCATATGATTGAGATAGAAGATGATTGGGCTCTCTAGGGTTCAATGAGATTGATCGCTGAAGGCGATGACCGAAAGAAACCTGCAGTTACACTCAACCCGATCGTAGTCCAGATCCAACTATCTGAAAATGCTGAGGTGAATATTTCTATCCCATTTGAGTTCGAAGCAGCACCGCCTGCAAAGGCGAAGGCCCCAGTGCCAATTGAGGTTGATTTCATGTCTCTAGAAAATGCACTCGCACCCTTCGAGGTTGCAGTCTTGTCGCCCAAAGCCCGTGTGTCATTTGAAGTAAGGATAGCCTCGCCAATCCCAGCGGCTATGTCAACCATACCACCTTTCTATTCAAATTCTATCCCTTGGGATTATACAGCTGAGGCGAGAAGGAAAAGTAAAAGTAGGTCTGAAGAAGCCATCGCAGCACAGGGTATGACGAGAACTGGTAGAGTTTATACCCCTGAGCATCTAGCCGAGTCAAGCAAGCAGGCTGCCAACCGGCCTCCCCTCACTGAGACAGGTTCAGATGATCTTTGGAGGAAAATACAGGCTAAAGAATATTCGGTCAACGACCAACTGAACAAGACACCAGCACAGATATCCATTCTCTCTCTGCTGCAGAACTATGAGACGCACATAAATGCTTTGCTAAGAGTGTTGAGTGACGTCTATGTACCGAACAACATCACTAGCGGGGAAATGTCCAACATGGTAGGCCAAGTATTGGAAAGCCACAAAATCACTTTTCACGAAGACGAGTTGCCACCTGAGGGATTGGGACATAACAAGGCTTTGCACATCACTGTGCAATGCGAAGTTTACTTCATAACCAGGATTCTTGTCGACGGAGGGTCCACTGTTAAAATATGTCCGCTGATAACACTCAAGAAGTTGGGTAAGGGACTACATTAGATAAAGGATGGAGCGATCAACGTGAAAGCCTTCAATGGTTCTCAAAGGTCTACCATTGGGGAGATCAGTCTATGTCTGCAGATGGGGCCGACTTGGTTCGAAATGGACTTTCAGGTGATAGATGTGCCGGCATCCTACAATCTGCTAGTAGGATGACCCTGGATCCATGTTGTTGGGGCCGTAGCGTTAACACTACATCAGGCGGTAAAATTTGAGTGGAACCATCAAGAGGTGATCATCCACGGTGACGGTAGCAACCCTATTTACAATCGCCAAACCATCCTTGTAATTGATGGAAAGAGAAAACTGGGCGGAGGAACTTACCACCATATCGAGTGGGTCAATGCTGTCGACAAAGACAAATGGTGGGATAGAAAGATCGAGAGTATCTTGAATTGGGGAGGATACAAGCCAGGAAAAGGGCTCGGTAAGAACCTCCAAGAGATCACGAAGCCCATTAAGCTCAAGAAACATGGTACCACTTTCGGTCTGGGGTATGAGTATACATGGGAAGAATTCAAAAACTGGTCGCCCCTATGGCACGGCCACTATTACCCCTTGGAGCATCCAATACCTCATTTGGAGCAGACTTTCCAGCAGGTTGATATCATCTATGGGTCCGACGAAGAAGATGCACTGGCAGCAATGAGGGACTTGTTTCTAGGCGACGGGGACATGGATTGTTGTGTTATTCTCGAGGAGGAGGGGGAGGAAGGCCCTTCCATACAGGCAGTGAACGGAGGAGCTCGTCTCAAGAACTGGTCCATCCGTACGACCAAAGCCCGCTGAGCCTCGGGGTAGCAAGGCTAATGAACAAGCACTATTTACTGTTTATTAAATGAATTTCTTTTCTGCATTTTTAATTCCTGCAATAAGATCTTCAATGTTCAAAACAATTATTCGTTTTATCAAAGCATTTCTAATCTCCTTATGAATCTCATTTTTATTTGCTATTATTTTCTCCTATTACTTTATCAAATACAACATTACTATTACTTATCTTGATGAACCGATGATTGTGACGTGCAATGAGAAAACGCAGCAAACGGACATTGATTCAGAGGAAGATGATATACCTGACGAGATTGTCAAAGAAATTAAGAACTTCGAGAACAGACCTAAGTCCAACCAGGACGAGACAGAAATTATCAATCTTGGGAATTTAGAGAACGTCAAGGAAAAACGAATCAATATTCATTTGTCGCCGTCAGAAAAGAAAGAGTATACAGAGTTTCTAAGGGAATATGAGGACAGATTCTCCTGGTCGTATGATGACATGACTGGTCTAAGTACGTCCATTGTGGCTCACAAACTGCCAACCAAACCAATGTGTCCACCGGTAAAGCAAAAGCTCAGAAAGTTCAAACACGACATGAGTTTGAAAATCAAAGAAGAAGTTACCAAGCAAATCAACGCCAAAGTTCTCCGGGTATTTGAGTACCCGACATGGTTAGATAACATTGTACCTGTGCCAAAGAAGGACGGGAAGGTCAGAGTCTGTGTCGACTACCGGGATCTCAACCAGGCCAGTCGGAAAGACGACTTCCCCTTGCCAAATATACACATTCTAATTGACAGCTGCGCCAAACATGTGTTACATTCATTAGTAGATTGCTTCGTTGGTTATCATCAAATTTGGATGGACGAAGAGGATGCTGAGAAAACAGCATTCATTACGCCATGGGGAGTATACTGTTACAAGATGATACCATTCGTCCTGAGGAATGCAGGGGCCACCTACATGAGGGCTGTGACTACTATATTCCATGACATGATTCACAAAGAGATTGAGGTGTATGTGGACGACGTCATTATTAAATCAAAGAAAGCTGCTGATCACATGGAAGATTTGAGGAAGTTCTTCAATAGGTTAAGTAAATACAATCTGAAACTGAATCCTGCGAAGTGTGCATTCGGGGTTCCTGCTGGGAAGTTACTGGGGTTCATTGTAAGCCGCCGGGGAATAGAAGGTGATCCATCCAAAGTCAAAGCCATTCAAGAATTTCCACCACTGAAGAACAAGAAGGATGTTATGAGTTTCCTGGGGATACTTAATTACATCAGTCGATTCATAGCACAATCAACAGTCATATGTGAACCAATCTTCAAGATGATAAAGAAGGATGTTGCAACCAAGTGGACCGAGAATTGTCCAAAGGCTTTTGATAGGATCAAGGAGTATTTGTCAACACTGCCAGTTTTGGTGCCGCCTGAGCTAGGTAGACCTCTATTACTCTACCTTGCAGTGTTAGACGGAGCTTTCGGTTGCGTTCTTGGGAAACATGATGAAACAGGAAGAAAGGAGCAAGCAATCTACTACCTCAGCAAGAAGTTCACCCCGTATGAGGCCCGGTATTCCTTATTGGAGCGCACTTGTTGTGCTTTGACTTGGGTCGCCCAGAAGCTAAGGCACTACTTCTGTGCCTACACAGCATACCTCATATCAAGGATGGATCCACTAAAGTACATCTTTCAGAAACTCTTGCCCACTGGCAAGCTAGCCAAGTGGCAAATCCTGCTGAGCGAGTTCGACATTATTTACATAACTCAAAAGGCTGTCAAAGGACAGGCACTAGCAGACCATATTGCTGAGAATCCTGTGGACGGAGAATACGAACCCCTGAAAACGTATTTTCCTGATTAAGAGGTATCATTTGTAGGAGAAGACATTGCAGAATCCTACGACGGTTAGAGGATGTTCTTTGATGGAGCAGAAAACTTCAAAAAGGTTGGTATTGGAGAAGTCCTGATATCAGAAACCGGTTAACATTATCCGGTATCCGCAAAACTCATATTTCCCTGCACCAACAATATAGCTGAATACGAGGCCTGCATCTTAGGGCTCAACGTGGCCATCGACATGAACGTCCAAGAGTTATTAGTAATTGGTGACTCAGACTTACTAGTACACTAGGTACAAGGAGAATGGGCGACCAAGAATTCCAAGGTATTTCCATATCTACATCATGTACATGAGCTGAGAAAGAGATTCACAAAGATAGAATTTCGGCATGTCCCCAAAATCCAAAATGAGTTCGTTGATGCTTTGGCTACTCTGTCATCCATGATCCAGCATCCAGATAAGAATTTCATTGATTTTATTCCAGTGAAAATCCACAATCAGCCCGCTTACTGTGCCCATGTCGAAGAAGAAGCATACGGAAATCCTTGGTTCCATGATATCAAGGAGTACTTGGCAAAAAGAGAATACCCAGAGCTTGCAAATACCACTCAGAAACGCACACTTCAGAGATTATCCAACAATTTCTTTCACAGCGGAGGAATCCTGTATAGGAGGACTCTCTATTAGGGGCTATTAAGGTGTGTTGACGCAAAGGAAGCATCAAAATTATTGGAAGAAGTTCACGCTGGGACATGCGGTCCACATATGAACGGGTTTGTATTAGCGAAGAAGATACTCCGAGCTGGTTAGTTTTGGATGACCATGGAAACAGCCTGCATCCAGTAAGTCCGGAAATGCCACCGCTGTCAGATACATGGAGATATGATAAAGGTACCTCCGAGTGAGCTTAATGCAACAAGTTCACCATGGCCATTCGCCGCCTGGGGCATGGACGTTATTGGACCAATCGAGCATGCCGCCTATAACGGACACAGGTTCATTCAGGTTGCCATTGATTACTTCCCCAAGTGGGTTGAAGCAGCATCCTACAAAGCAGTTACTAAGAAAGTCATGGCCGATTTCATCCGCGACTGCATTGTTTGTCGGTTCGGAGTTCCAGAATCAGTCATCACCGACAATGGATCTAATCTCAACAGTGACTTGATGAAATCCATGTGTGAAACATTTAAAATCAAATACAAGAACTCCACAGCATACAGACCCCATATGAATGGAGTCGTTGAGGCTGCCAACAAAAACATCAAGAAAATACTGAGAAAAATGATAGAAAGGCATAAGCAATGGCATGAGAAATTATCATTTGCTTTGTAGGGGTTTCGCACCACAGTCTGCACATCAAGTGGGGTAACTCCTTATATGTTGGTTTACGGTACAGAGGTTGTTATTCCTGCCGAGGTTGAGATTCCATCTCTGAGAATCATACAAGAAGCTGAGCTCAGAGACGCAGAATGGGTAAAGAGTCGTTATGAACAACTAGCCCTCATTGACGGAAAGGGAATGAACGCAGTCTGTCATGGCCAATTATATCAGAACAGTATGACCAGAGCCTTCAACAAGAGAGTCAAGCCGAGACGATTCACACCGGGGCAGCTGGTGTTAAAGAAAGTCTTTCCACATCAGGATGATGCCAAAGGGAAATTTTCTCCCACCTGGCAGGGTCCGTACATGGTTCATAGAGTACTGACAGGAGGAGCCCTTATACTCGCAGAAATAGATGGAGAAATTTGGCCTAAACCAACCAACTCAGATGCAGTCAAGCGCTACTATGTGTAACCCTTTATACTTTCCGCAATATTATAGATTGAACTACGCCTGACCTGATTCCCATTTAAGAGGGGATACATAGGCAGCCCTATGGGTTCGGTCACAATTTAATAAAAATCTCATTTCCCCCCACTAGTGGAAACTGGGGCAGAATTTTGAGGAGGACCCTCTAAATTCTTAAGCAATTTTAGCCAATCGCCGCACAAGCAACTGCCAGAAGTATTCACCCATCAAATCGGGGCAGAATTTTGAGGAGGACCCTCAAAATTCCGTGGCAGGAAAAGTTGCAATGTCTCGAACCGCGTCACAGTCGTCGGTTCAACTAAAAATATTTTAAATTATATGCTTATATTATATCTTTTCAAAATCATGCATACCTTTTTGGAACAGCTTGTTTAGCAAACGCTACCACCCAATGATATATCATGATCAAGCGAGCGGGCCAAGTAAAGCCAGCGGGAATGCGAACTGACCTTTTTCCCTTTTACATAACTTATGATTTTTGTTTGGATGCAGGAATGAAGACGGAGAAGGCCCAGAACATATTATTATCCCACGCAGGATGTATATATCTCAATGACACGCTCTCAAATGCGTCGCACATGCCGACGCTTACTATCATCGCAAAACAACGCTTCATTCGCAACAATCGTATCGCCGCAGTTCATCACCATCTAAGAACTCCTTCTGTATTTTATTTCCTGCATTGCATAAGGCTACTAATCTTCCTTCCGAGGTTCCACGCTACCTCCCTTTGCATTTGATTCCCTGCATTGCATAAGGCTACTATTCTGCCTTCCGAGGTTCCACGCTACCTCCCTTTGCATTTGATTCCCTGCATTGCATAAGGCTACTATTCTGCCTTCCGAGGTTCCACGCTACCTCCCTTTGCATTTTCATTTCCTGCATTACATAAGGATACTATTCTGCCTTCCAAGGTTCCACGATACCTCCCCCTGCATTTTATCTCCTACAATGCATAAGGCTACTATTTTGCCTTCCGAGGTTCCACGATATCTCCCCCTGCATTTCATCTTATGCATTGCATAAGGCTACTGTTCTGCCTTCCGAGGTTCCACGCTACCTCCCCTTTCATTTTGCACTGCATAAGGCTACCATTCTGCCTTCCGAGGTTCTACGCTACCTTTCTCCGCATTTTACTTCATTACGTAAAGCTCCCATCTACCTTTTCGAAGCAACCACCTTTCGTGACACTGTCTATTTATGCTTTCTTTCGGGCTAAGCTCTGCCCCTTTTTTATTTGCAAATCGCATGACTAAGCGATGTCTTGTTAGCATCATACTACTGTATTCTTCGTGGGCTGAAATATCGCCAACTTTTCTGAAGGCGTCATCGTTCAGAGGCACCATCGTCATGGCCCGAGAACATCATTCCATGACCCGAGGATCTCTTTATTCAACTTGCATATCATTATTCAAAGGCATCATGGTTTGGAGGCACCATCCTCATGGCCCGAGAACATTATTTCATAGTCTGCGAATCCCGCACGAAGCGATTCATGGCCCAGGACATCATGGTCTAAGGACGTCTTCGTCAACCGTCCGGAGACAGCATTCATAGTCCAACGGGAACTTGAATCATGTTTAAATTATGCACAATATATGCTTGTCATTTGTTTGCAGGTAATCCAGCCAAGACAGCCATCTAGGCAGGAGCGGATCGCTCCAGTTCTCTAAAACGACCCCGTAAACCTTCATATTTTTTACCTTACCTCGCACCCTGCGTCCGTTCTTGTCAAGCTTCACCGGTAATTCCTGAACTATATACGGCCTGATTCCTGTAAAACCAGGGATATGTAGGCAACTCAGAAACCAGGGTGCGGCCTAAATCTCTCTTCCAATTTCTACTCGGTCAAAATTGGCCATCATATCTTTACCCGGCAACTCTTTTATCCTTCCCGGGTAAAGAGGGGCAGTTGTTGATACCCAATTTTCCTCAAATTATTTTCAAACTTGCATATAAGATTTCAAAATCACTCTTTGTAATGATGAGTATTTTTCCTTATTTTTTCCATATTCTATTAAGTTAATTTCATGTTTACTTAATATTTCATATCTTAATAATTATTCACAAATTACGTTGTAAATAATTTCAAAAATGTTCCCAGGTCGATATGCTACTTTTAATCATTTTCCTGTCCATTAGGACTCAATCATTTCACAAATTAACAAATTGGGTCTCATTTAATTCTAATTACAGTAATTTTATAATTATAGCCCTATTGAATACTTTGTGTTGTTTTAATTCAAAAAAAAAACTTATGCATTTTTACATTTAATATTATTTAATTACTGTAATTTCACCTATTTGAACTTAATTTCACTTTTTATACAATTATTAGCAATTTTAATTAACCATTGTTCTATTAAATTGGGTATTTAACAATTTGGCCTATTTTTATTTAAACACTAGCCCAAATTCAAACCCCAACCCATCAGATTGTAATAACCCAATTCATACCCAGCCCAAACCAATTCATACTCAGCCCACCTAAGACTAGATCTCGACCGTTGATCAAATTTGATCAACGGTCCAAAGGAAACCTTCCTAACTTAACTCTAACTTAACCCCCATTTCCCGAATCATTTCCTTCGAGACGATTCCTCTCTCTATCTCTCTCTATCTCTCGGGGATTCTCTAGCTCCCTTCGAGAAGTTTCCTTGACCTCTCTCCTCCGATGGGTTCTGTTCAACTTCTCCGGCCAGTTTCTCACCGGAAACCTTGGGTCTTTATCATTTCATGATTATCCACCTACCTCTCACCCGTTCAGTGATGCACTGGGTCCTCAGGCGAGCTCGGAGCGGTTCTCTTGCCTTTCCATGGTCCCTTGCCACTTTTCCAGCCTCCCCAGCCGTCTGAGTAAGATTCACAGCCATTCCGGCCTAAGCCGGTGCCATCTATGAGGTTTTCCCTCTTCTTTGGGTTCCACGAAACCCTAACCTTCTGTATTTCGACCTTTTCGTTAAGATCTATTATAGATTTACAGTGTCATGAAACTTTTCTATATTTTTCTCTGGAAAATTCCATTTTTTAACGATTTCGAAGTTTAGGGTTTCTTAACCCTGTTTTCAAAGCAATTCTTCTTTTGATTTTTAGCAATCTCTACCATGTTTGAGAGATTTTCTCATGCTTTTCCTGTTGTTAGAACTACTATGCTAAAAACCTAATTTTCTAAGTTGTCTTTTATTGCATGACTATGTGTATTCGTTTCCTATGAAACTATCTCTGCGTTCTTTGTGATTCTCGCTTTTATTCGTTGCTATCTCCTGCTGATTCCCTAAATGTTTACTTAGGGCTTCTTTGATTCTGTTCAATACCTGTTGTTTAAACGTCTAGTAAGTCTGACTATTTGCTCTATCGATTGTTCATATAATGATTTATACTGATTTTTGGGTGAACTCCTTAGACTTGTGATGTCTTCCCTAAATAGTGACTTTGTGTATTTTCCTTGTAATTCCGTACTAGTTTTTGAATTGTTTCCTTGTTTGTGTGATACTTTCGTTAAGCCCTTTGATTTATAATTACATTCCTGATTCCTATGACTAATTTCTATAACTAGATTGTACTATGCCCTATTTATGGAAACGAATATGATACTGATTTGTTTGACATATACCCTTCCTAATTATTGTGCTATGTACCTAGACTTAACTACTTGCTATATGCTTTACTGCTCCTGTTATGGTAAATGGTTAGTTTACACATTGATTCTTTTCCTTATTTAGTCCTAATTGTACCTTTTGAATTGTGACTCCCTAATTAAAGTGAGTCCAGGCCTTTGATTGACTCTGACTGAATATTAGTTCTATAATTATGTTAAACTATTATTCCTTACTTTATGTTACTACTCGTTTTCAAAACTATATATACTCTGCCTTCTCTCTTTGCATAGAACACACTAAGATATTGAGAACACTGATATCAAAACACACATTTTTACATTGCATATCACTAAAGCATACTCAAACTCAGAACATTAACATTGTTCTGAATCCTCTTTGTTTCCATACACATCCTTTCTTGCTCTTTACATTGGTTATTGACTACTCAGTCGGCTAAAAGCCAAGACTGAGTAATACTTGTTTCTCTCTCTTGTTTTTGTGCACTACTATCTTGCTGTTGTTCTTTTATTCTGCATACCACTGTTTGCTGCACCATCTCCTTGCATTTTGCTGTTATATACCCTTGACTGGTATGTCCCTAATTTAAGTTTACAGTACCCCAAAATAATATGTTTCAGTTCCTGCTAATATACTTGTTATTCCTTTTGTGCTTCTACTTATGGTTCTATTGTCAACCATGCATCTAGCATGTCTCTGTTATTTTCCTTTTCACTTTAGTCTAGTATGCTTCCTGCTCCCCTTATGTGATTCACTATGACTCTACTTGACTCTTATACTTGTTCCTGTCCTATGATTACTGTTTCTTGTCTCAGCATGACCAGTATTTCCTTATGTGTTTGCATCATTTGTCTGACTTTCAATACTATAAGCATGCACCCCTGATGTCTAAGTGTTACATGATACTAATCCTAATCCACAATATGTGATGCTTTGTGATAATTATGTTATAATTATTTGAAAACCTGTAACTCTATTCTATTGCTATCATAAGAATTATTTGTTCCTAACTACCTTTCTCTATTTGTGTTTGCTTCTGGAACTCTGCATATCTGCTGAGTTGTGGTTGGCCTGCTTCTTTCCTTTTGTAAACTTGTTTTCATAAACTCTTACATTGTCCTCTGAAGTTATATTTCAGAGCTGATGCTTCAAACTACTTTCAAACTCAACTCTTTTTAAACTACAAGCACATCTCATTACTCTTAGACTATAGGTTCAGCCCCCTTCGTGTGAGCACTGCCTTGGGGACCCCTGAGTACCCATTGAACTCTGACACATAAGGCTGGCACCGTACACTGCACTTACTCATTCCTGGCTAGGGAACTTGGGTGTGAGCACTGCCTGGGATCCCCTGAGATCCTTAGGAACTCTGACACACCTGGGTTACAAGAGGTCTTGGCATATGGCATGTTGGATCTGGTACTTGGGCCTACTGTTAGTCTCCATATAGTGTAACTTCTTTATTTTCTTATTCATTTTTTAATTTATGTAATAATGGTCTGTAATAACTAAATGTAAATGAATACTCGGGGCTGGATAGTGAAGATGGGATGGGATTATGCATGTCTAGTATAGTTATGGGTAGAGATCATGCCTATAGGGTTTACTTTATCTATTTGTGCAATAGTATCATGTTTAGGATATGCTTGCCATGCATTAGAAACCATGCTTAAGTATGTTTATTTCAGCATCTCATCACGCTCATGTTCACTTAGAGAAATATGTTAAGCAACCTGTAAAACTGTTATAATTGCTGCAAACACTTCACTTAGAAATCCTGCTCATAGTTTAATTATATAAAAACAGTTGTCATAAGTAAATACTGCCTCTGCATGTTCCTGATCTACATATAGAAATCCTGTTTTAGGTTTCAAATTATCAGTACTTGCACTAGATACCATGTCACTTTAGGAATTCACTCGCAACATGCTCATTCGTTTATGTTAGAATCATGTACTGTCGCAAACACCTAGAAATCATGCTAGGATCATCAACTTAATGAAATTATGTCCCCATGCTTCCTGTTAATAAGCAACTTCTCTAATAAGGGATTCTGTTTCTTAAGAAAGTGTTTATGTGCATTCAGACAGGCATCACTCTATGCATTTAGATATCTTGTCATAAGACATGGCACCCACCTTAGTTTAAGGCTTAAAATTGTTTCACCCTTACTGTTTCTCTTTGTTAAGGTTAAAACTGGAGTATGTTTCTTTAACACGCCTAGGAAAACCTTAGGCACAACATTTGATAAAATCAAAATCAGTAACTATTCTTGTACACTGCCTATTAAGCAAATGGTTCTAAAATCAATCATGCACTCTTTTTCTGGAACTCACTAAAATCCTCTGTTTTCTACTCTCTCTATACTTAGAACTCCTGCTTTGCCTACAAATTACTGGGATTTAAAGTCATTTACTCCTTACCATTCCTAAAACTCATCAAAACCTGCTGTTTATTATTGTTGTTTTTTCACATCTGAAATCCCTACTCTTGGTTATGAAATCTGAGACTTCTTTGTGTTTGAGACGTGCTATTAACATGCATTATTTCTGGAGGATTTATGAGCCATATGTTTGTTTATGTGTATCCCGTATGTGCAAGTCCTAATTGTTTATTTACTTGTCGCTTAGGGTTTGTCCTTTAAACCTAAGGGTTCAGCCTAGTACTCCCCTTATAGGATTAGTAGTCCTAAATACCCTCCAGGACTTATAGAACGGGACGGGTAATAGCACGCAATAAGCTTCATGACCAACACACGCGTTTTAAATACCTTAGCGGGGTGGGGAAGGGTAGAATATGGATATGATGACCGGTGCGCTAATACCACGTGTAGCCCCTCCTCGAGGCGTGACATACCGGGTATTGCATTGATGTGATCCATATTGATTTAAAACCTAGGACATTTTTCATTCAAATGATTTTACTTTGCTATTCTTTAAATTTCTTTTAATAATTTCAGTACTTACTTGAAATCCCCTCTTACGTGAGCCTTGCTTGTCATTTGTTTACTGTCCAAATTCACAAAACTACTTGGCTGGGACCCACAATTGTGGATCTTGAGGGGTGCCTAATACCTTCCCCTTGAGATAACTTTAAGACCTTACCCAATCTCTGGTAATGTAAACTAGTTTATGAGTTAGTTATTCTAGGTGACCTAACGCACCATAAAATCGTTAGGTGCCGAATCTTCCTTAAACTTTTTCCTTTACAGAGTTGTCCAGAATGTCATGAAACTCGATCTTCACGTACCTAACCCGTGCGAGGAAAAGGGGGGCAGGACAGGACCCGGAGGCTGATGGCTTGCTCGACTTACGACGAGCGTAAGTGATGAGACATGTCGAAGGGTAGATGGGAGGTCAAACTTCATGGTGAGTGCCATTAAGCTCTTCCCTTTAAGGAAAAACCTTCTTTCTTAGAAATTTCCTTTCTGCAGGTGTCATAGAGTTCCCCGATATGAGGTCGTGTCCTTTCGAATAGGAGGAAGGATAACAAGCAGAAGGAGCTCTCGGTGGGCGAGGGAGCTCGTAGTGAGGCAAGATCTGCCCAGAGGTATAAATTCAATGAAGCTGAGACTGTCAGGACTGAGGTCTTAACCCTCGGGGAACGGTTCCTCCTTTCCCACCACCTTCTTCCCCGGCCGAAGGTACTTCGAGGGGAAAGGGTCTTCTACCGCCGCTTTATTCTCCCATCGAAGGTACTTCGAGGGATATTCGGGGCCAAGGGATGCCCGATGGGAGTGGAATCCCTAGTGATTATTTCCCCTCTCAGGATGGTTAAACAGGGGCCGAAGAGGCCAGTCCAGGAGATGCTCGCCCGGCCTTCGAGGAGGCCCAACAGTTTTGTTCTTTGGTAAGTTTTGACAATTTTTGCGTCTTTCTTCACTCCGTGTTTTCTTTTTCTAACCGAAGCTTTTTTCATAGGCTTTTGACAAGCTCAAGTCCGAGTTGCTTCGCTGTGAGGCTCGGTTGCGAAAAGCCTTGGACGGGGAGAAATCCCTCAAGCTTCTTTGTGATAAAAAGGCAAAGGAGTTGCCGCACCTTCGGCAAGAGGTGAGTCACTTCCAGAACTACGAAGACCGCCTCGAAAGACAGGTATCCTTAATTTTTGATGATATTCATGTTTCTACTCCCATCTTCTGAGATTAATATTTTGATATTGCAGTTGTAAAGAAAGACAGAGGACCTGGAACGCCTTTGGGGCAAAGTTGGTTGGGCCGAGCATGAGTGAAATGGGCTAAGGGCTCAGATAGACGCCATGTTGCGGCCGAAAAGAATGTTTTAGCCAAGGTTTACGCCCTCTAAGTGCACCTCCAGAACGCTCGTAAAGACAGCTCTGTGCAGGCGAGAAGGATTGTAGAGCTCGAGTCTGATCTCTTTAAGACGAAGGATGAGGTCGTGGACGCCCGAGCTGAAGCTGAAGAGGTTCGAGCTAAGGCTGATAAGAAAGTAGTCGTCTACTTGAAAGACGCTGCTGATGCTCGAGCCGAGTTGAGAGGGGCTTATGATCGTGAAAGCAGGAGAAAAGAAAATTCCCAATGCAGATCCCGAAGGGAAACCCTCGAGGAGATCCACACTAGGGGCTTCGATCTCTCGGAAGAGATAGAGCAAGCCATGATGGATGAATACGACGCCAAATTCCTCGTATCTGATTCTAAGGATAGTGAAGAATAGGTCAATAGAGCCACGATTCCCGAGGGGAAAGTAGACTAGGATTTCTTTTTCTTCTTTGTATAAGACTCCCTATGGGAGCACAAGTGAGTGTATATTTGTAATACATACATATGAAAAATCTTGTGATTCTTTTAATTTGCTTGTGTTTATCTTTTTTTATTCCAAATTTTGATGATTGTCAATGATTAGCCATATGAATTGGACTTAGAGGTAAAACCCTTAGGTTTATAGATCGGCCTTGAGGCTTGCTAGGCTGGCGTTTTAGCTCTTACCCATAGGGTCGATATGACCTTTGATCGGCTCGTAGGCTTTTTTATGTTGGCCCGTAGGCTTCTATGCATTTTCCCTTAGGAATTTTAGTTAACCATTCCGGGCTCAGTCCTCGAGTTGGGTTACGACTCAAACTCATCGACCCTTAGGTTTTTGAATTGGCCTTGAAGCCTTTTAGGCTGGCCCGTAGGCTGTTAAGCGTCGGGTCGGTATGACCTTTAGTGTGGCTATATTCTTCCTTTGTTTAAAGACTTTTTTGAAGTGTTCATGTTCATCCGACTCTTTGACGGCTCGATAAGAACCTCAATTGCAAGCCATTGTGACGATAAATGAGCACCTCAGAAGGTTTTGCCCTCTGGCTGAATTGTCTCGAAGCCTTTTCATTGTTTGGTGCTGACATGAATAAAACTCTGATATGAAAAAATTATACAACATCTATTGAAATTTACATAAGCAGAATTATAAGACCTAAGCTACTATGAACAAGTGGTAGCTTGAATCTAGACCGTATGTACAACTTCATTGGTAGCCTTCGGTAAATGAAATGTGCTTTGAAAAGTTGCTATATTTAATAATCTATTTCTTTATTTTGTAAGACATAGTTATCGACATAGTTAAATCCCAACACTTTGTTATAAGGGTCGTTAACTTTTGACTAATATTGTGACACTTAAATCAAAAGTTACAAATTTTTATGATAATTGTAACGGTCTGACCGGTCGTCTTAAGAATTTGCATTCAGTTCGTTGGTTTGAGGTTTTGAGTATCTTCATATAAGGTGTTATGACTTGCATTTATTGTCGGTTTTGGTTTTCACGTGATTCGGGATAGATTTGGAAGAATGGTTCTCAATTTGCAAACTTTAAGTTGAAAGAGTTTACCAAGTTTGACTTTTTTGTATGTGACCTCGGATCAGAGTTTCAATGGTTTCGATAGGCCCGAATGGTAATTTTGGACTTGGGCGTAAGCTCAGATTTGCATTAGTACTTTTCTAGAATGTTTTGACCCTAATTGGTGAATGTTTGCAATTTGAAGGCTTGGAAAGTTCATACGTTTGATAGGGAGTTGACTTCGATGTTATCGGGTCCCGATTATTGTTTTGGATTCTTAATAGGTTCGTTATGTCATTTGAAACTTGTGTGCAAAATTTGTGGTGATTCCAAGTTGTTTAGACGTGTTCAGCATAAGTTTGGAATTTTGAAATTTGAAATAGTTCACTAAGCTTGATTTGAGGTGTGATTCGTGGTGTTTATGTTGTTATTGGAGATTTGAGGCCTAGAGAAGGTATGTATTATATTTTGGGACTTATTAGTATGTTCGAAGAGGGTCCCGAGGGGCTCGGGTGAGTTTTACATGGGCTTGGGGTTGTGTTGCGCTCGTATTTGTTGCCCGACGTTGTTTCTTCAAGTATAAATGGTACCACATTAAGAAAATGTGCTCTAAGTTATTTTTTATTGAATAACTAGATATATATCATAATTATGGAGCAATAGTAAAAAGAAACGTTGAATTTGGACATCGTATGAGGGAGTTATGTCCATTTTAGTGTCGGAGAAGATAACGGGTGTTGGTGCTTCGCAGGTGCGAAGTGGGATCCGCATTTGCGACCCCGCTGGTACGAAAATTGGTTTGCAGAAGCAGAAATGACATCCAAAAAAGAGCAGGTGTGGCTTTTAGGTGCAAAAGCAGAATAACTGTGTATTTAAAAAATCAAACTGCAATCATTTTGTATTTTGACCATATCTTGTGTTCTTGAGCTCTGATTGAGGTGATTTTTGCTGCGTTGTTATCGTTATGTCATGGGTGTCAGCATCTAACCTCAATTCTTGTATTTTAAAATGATTACTCTAGTTCGTTTTTGAATTAATACATATTTTGATTGGAAAATTATGGGGGGAGGGTTGTCAAATCTTTTCTAAAGTGAATAATTGTGTTTTGAAAACCGATTCTGTCATGACCCAAATTCCCAACCTTAGGGATCGTGATGGCGCCTAACACCACAGTTTCTAGGCAAGCCAATGTTAGAACTTATTTAATTAATTTCCATTAAATTCTATTTACTTACAACTGAACAATTCAAGAATAAACTAAATTTATTAATTCCACGCATAAATTCACGAAAAAAATATTAAATGAATAATTAAGCTGAGCCTCTAACTAAATAAATAACCGTAAGACTACCACATGGTATGGTGTCACAATTTATGAACCACTAAGAATACTACAAATAACGGGCTGAAAGAAATAATGTAAATGTTTGAATGTAATAAAATAGTATCTATCAGACTAAGAGAAGACGCCAGGAATCTGCGGACACCAGCAGATCTACCTCGTCTCCGAATGGATGAAAGTCGGCTACTAAGATCTCCTAATGCTGGTCGGTACCTAGATCTACAAAAAAGAGTGCAGAGTGTAGTATCAGTACAACCGACCCCATGTACTGAGTAAGTGCCGAGCGTAACCTCGACGAAGTAGTGACGAGGCTAAGGCGGGGCAATGTATCGTAACCTGTAATAGTATATATACATATGAAAAATGAGAGAAACAATTCTAAACAAAATAAAAACAATAAAACTGTAATAATAAATAAAACAACCCAGTTGCCTCTTTCCAGGCCTCATCTATGGCCAAAATCTCGCATAAATTTCCAAAATTTCCAAGTTTGATTTTTAAAATAATAATAAGTGTAAAGTACGAAAAATAGTAAAGTAAAACAATAGTTTTTCAAATATTTGATTTTTCTTGGAAAATCAGTGAAAAACATAGGTCTCCTTCCTTATTCCTCCTTGTTGCGGCGCGCCACCCACTCCCACATGTCCACCCTTATTACACCGCCCTATATTCCACCCTTATTACACCTGTTGCGGCGTGCAACCCGATCCCACTTGTCCACCCTTATTACACCTTGTTGTGGCATGAAACCCGTTCTCACCATACATATCATATCAATTTATTTTTTTATGAAAACTTTCACAATTCAGGCCAAGCCTTTCACAACACTTTTATCTCAATAATTGTAAACAGAAAACCGTATAACTCATAAGTTGTATCTAATATCATTTCATAATGAAACCAACCAGAATATATATAAATACCGTAACGCTATCATCCAGCTCAATCTTTATGTACCATAACAAAATCAAAGGAATAGCCAACACTTTTAACACACTTGCAACAATACTTGGCAATAATCTAATGAAACCAAATAGTCATGTAAACCTCAATGATCACAAAACAGTTAAGCCAGGAAGCAAATAAATGAGAAACGGGGAAAGGGGTCATTTTAAACAACAATTTGGTAGTGCATAGGTGCTCTTCACATCACCTATACACTACACGCAAGTAATTTCACATAAAAATCAGGTTGGGGATTCCTATTCCCTCAAGTCAAGGTTAAACCAAGAACTTACCTCGATTTCACAAGCAATTCACTGTTCTAGCACTGTCTGTCCTTTAGAATTTTCTTCTAATACGCTCGAATCTAATCACAATTGGTTCAATGTTATCAATCATAGCCTAAAGGAATCAAATTTATTGAAAACAATGGTTCTCCTATGTTTTCCTATCCAAGTTCAAAAATCGACCCCGGGCCCGCTATGTCTAAACTCGAGGTTCGGACCAAAACCCGTTTACCCAATCTCCCCCGAACCCGAATATATAATTGGTACTGGAATCCGACCTCAATTCGAGGTCCAATTCCCAAAATTTTGAAATTCCTGAGTTCTACCCAAAAATCCAATTTTTACCATGAACACTCTAGAATTTTTGTTGTAATTTTGTTAAAAGTTGTTAGGAATTGAAAAGAATTAGTTAGAGATCACTTACCAATGATTTGGAGAAGTTTGGGTCTTTGGAAAATCGCCTATGGAGGTTTAGGGTTTGAGAAAATTGAAAAAGAAATGAAAAACCCGTCAAAAAGCATATATAACAGGTTGTGGGTCTCGCATTTGCGAACCCTAACTTTTTCTGGAAATTATCACAAATGCGAGCAAGTCTTTGCATTTGCGAACAAGGGAGCTTCGCATTTGCGACCCAGGACCTTGCAAATGCGAGATCTGAGGCTGGCCATTGACTTCGCAAATGCGAAGCCCAGCCTCGCATTTGCGAGACCTGAGGCCTGCACACCAGATGTTCAGTTGTTGGGGTATATTTCTAAGTCTAGACACTCTGTAGCCCACCCGAAACTCACCCGAGCTCTCGAGGCTCCAAACTAAACATGCACGTGATACGCTCAATTTACACCTTAAAAGAATGTAAGCGATCGTTGTCAAATATAGTAACCCAACAAGGTTGGGGTCGAATCCCACAGAGAACAATATGAGGGCGTTTAGGAATGCTAGAGAATTATCACTTATCGCGCAGTGCCAAACAAATATGATTTTGGGTTTTTGATAATTGTTTATAACTAAATGCGAAAATATAAACTAACCTAGAAAGCAATTAAAATGATCGATGGCAACAAGTATCGATGCTTCGGGTATTACACTCGAGTAACGATCCAATGTATTTCACGATTCTACAAATATGAGCGGGTTATGTTAATTAGCCACGGATAACATTTCTTAATTAGCTTTTCCCAAAGACTAACAAGACTTCCTAATTGAATTATCCCTAACCCAATTAGGAGATTAAGCACTTCCGAGTTTGGCTACAAGTAGTTCAATCCTATCCCTAGGTAGAATCTATAAAATGAGGGTTAAATCCTCAAGTTCTTGTTAATTAATCTTTCCCAACCCCAAATAATCTTTTCCAAAACTAATTCGGAGTTAATGGGCGAGTCCTAGGGTTAGCTAATCCCTTTGGAAACATTAAAGAACAAGAATAATTAAAATAACAAACACCCACTTCACAAATATAATAAAATCATTCAATACATAAGCACAACAAGGTATTTAATCCACACTTTAAATATGAATATTCCCATAAACCATATTCAAGTGTTGGAAAAATACTACACACTTAGATATACAATACAAAGCAAGGAAATGAAGAAATAAACACAAATGGGTAAAGAAAACTTCACCACAATGTCGAAATCTACAAATCCAAAGTGTGTGTGCAAACCCATAAATCAATACTTGTTCTTCTCTACTCAAAATATATTTACAAAGCTCAAAATATGTCCCAAAGATATGCCAAAAATCGATGCCTAATATGTTGCCAAGGTATGCTTTTTATAGTGGGCCAAAAATTCGAGTGAAAAGTGGACAAAAACACCCCTGTCGGACCGATATGCGATCGCATTCCTGTCGCATAACAGGGATGCGATTTGCATCTTCACGTTGTTCATCGCATATCAAAACCCTAGGTCCCAAAGGTTCATCGCATTTGAGATATGCGGTCCGCATTAGTGATGTGTGATCGCATTCTTGCGTCGCATTTACTGTGTAGCTTCAGGCATCAGATGGTGATGCGACTCAAATGCGAACCGCATTTGAGATATGCGATCGCATATTCGACCGCATTTCACTCATTAAACTTGACTCAACTTTCTGTTGCGGTATGCGATCTCTGGGCTCGAAATGCGATTCGCATGTTGCATATGCGATCGCATTCGGCCATTGCTCCCCTCTTTTCTCTTCTTTACTCTCTTTTGCTCAATTTCACTCCAATTTGACCTTAACCACTTCATGGCATTATTTTCCTGCAAATAGAGCAATTATACATTGATAGCAACCTCAAATATCAATTTAGCAACACAAAATCTACTGAAAAGAGGCCAAAATGAGTGGTAAAAT